>BJCM01211148.1:0-44644 GCA_018326385.1 Flaveria bidentis
TTGAAGAAGAGGTTTGGGCTGCAACATCTTTCTTGATCTTCCAATCCATCCTTTGGTTGATCATTGAGGATGAGCTTGTTGAAGCTTTTGCAGCATGGCATTCTTCCGAAGCTTCTTTCTTTTCGGAAGAAGCCTTCGCCACCTTTTCTTCCGAAGCAGTCTTCTTCTGAGATGGCTTCAAGGGAACTTTCTTGTTCTGTGGAATTTTAACAACTTTAGCTTCCAAAGCCATTTTCCCTTCGGAAGAAGGATTTTCTTCCTAAAGCAACCTTGCTTCGGAAACCAACTTTCCCTTTTTCATCACTTGAACCATTTGATAAGGTCCAAATGAGAAACCTTCTCTGACTCCTTCTTTTCTAACATTATTTGCATAATGTGTGCTAGCAGGATTGTAGTAACAATCTTTAGCCATGTGGTTTTGTAGACCACACATTATGCATGCAATGTTAGTCTTTTGGGAATATGAAGATTGTTGTTTCTTCTGCTTCTTCTCTTCATTAGAAATCTTTCCCTTTAACTTCTGATCCTTTGGTGGGACAAGAGTGTTGGTACTACACTCCTTTCCTGAATCAGAAGTACCTACCACTTGGAATCTAGCTGAGATGAATACACCCTTTTATTTTGGGTCAATCATCAGCTTAGACTCAGCCACTTTCTTGGAAGTTCTTCTTGCAGCTTTAGCTTTGCTTCTTTTGGCTTTGGTGGTTAGGATTTGATCTTCACTGGGAGAGGTGGGTTGATTTACCTGTTCCTTCCCTCTGGTTGCCACTATTTTTGAATCATTCTTCAACTCATGTGAAGATGGGTCACCAGATGAGACCTCTTGCTCTTCAGTACCACATCTAGGTTGTCTAATAGACTCATAAGAGTATGGTGGAGCAATGTCATTGGTCCCCAACCCTCTTTTGTTTTGATAACAAATTTTGGAGAGGGAGGATGATGCAATAATAGTTTGGAAGTTTTGCTCAGAAATGGCATACTTCCTGGGGGAGCCTTGGCAGTGACAAGTTAGGCTTGAGCCTCAGAAAATTTGGATATTAAATCCTTTATCTGAGTCTTGTAATTTGTGTGTTCATGTTTTAAGAGGGACACTGTTTTCTCTAACTCTTCAATTTTGCTTTGGTAGTCAGATTCAGCCATTTTAAAATCAGATTTCAAAACATTTAAAGACTCAATATCAGATTTAATTGCCATATTGTAATCCTGATACAGTTTAACTTTAGAAACACATGCAGGAGTACAGAGATGTTCATATACCTGGTTGTCATCTATTCCTGCCATGAGTGCTTGAGCAGGAGTCACATCCTGCACCATAAAGCTCCAGTCAACTTTTTGAGCCATTGCAGATGTCTCAGTTGACTTTCCAGTGGGCTTTAATGTGGAGGGATGTGTGGAGGGCTGTGGGGTTCCCGGATTAGTCTTGGGAGCCTTGCATTCCCTTGCAAAATGGCCAAGTTGGCTACAGTTGTAACATTTGGTCTTGGTTTTGTCAAACCCAAACTTGCTGTTAGCAGGGTTCTGAGGGAATTGCCTTCCAGTTCTTTTGAAGAACTTCTTCACTCTGTAAGTTAAAAGAGCCATCTATTGGACAATATCCACATACTTTACATCATCTGGGCTGAAGCACTCTAGATCATCAAAGCAGTATTGAAAATCACTAGAGTGTCCACTTCCTGAGACAAAGGCACAGTTGTCCTACAAGGAACTATGTTGAGTCTGTTGAGACCTTGGAGTCTCAAGAAAGGTAATGTAGGGTCCAGATGAGCAGATGGTTGCTGGTTGTAAGTCAGGTAGTGCTGACGTTGTGTGGGTCCTGAGCCTTCAGCAACCATCAAAGCGTTGCTAGCAGGAAGACTCAGGGTCTGCTTGTCTGATGGCCCCTCTTGCTCTCCATCTACAGACGGTATCCGTCAAGGATGCCATAGAGTTCAGTCATGGTGAGAGTGTTCAAGTTCTCTGTCCTCTTGATAAAGACACAATAGAATGTCCACTCATTTGGAAGAGCACTCATGAACTTTCTTGAGAGATCTCTAAGTTTAGGAGTGATCTTCACAGACTGAAGAGAAGAAATGAGATTCATGTACCTGAAGTATTGTTGACTGAGAGTCTCTCCAGCAACATAAGTGAAGTTCTCAAATTGTTGCTTCAGTGAGTCCTTCTTGGAGTCATTTGAGCTAGAGTACATTTGAGCAAGTGCATCAAACAATTCTTTGACAGACTTGCAATGCTCAAACCCCACCATGATGGAGTTGGGTATTGCAGTCATAAGAATAGTCATTGCATTGCTGTCAACATCTATCTTCTTCCGGTCCTCATCAGAGTAGTCTTCAACAGCCTTCTCTATCATGACACCATTTCCACCAGGTGCTGCCACCTTGGGTTTATATGGTCCATTGATAATAGAATACCACATTCTGTTGTCTTGATACCTGATGAAGCCTTCTATGCATCTGCTCCATGACCTGAAGTTTCCAGGTGTGATGATAGGAGCTTTTGTCAATCTCTACTTTGGATTTGTTGAGGGCCATTTAAGTGAGTTGTAAAAAGAAGTGAAAAATAGTTTGATTTTGATGGTAAGATCTCATCATCAAGAGCCTAAAATGCTCTGATACCAATCGTAGGATCGGTTAATGTCATTTAACACTTGGTTTTTCTCTCAAACTCACTTAAACAACACTCGGATGAAAGCAGAGTCTATAAGAGTTGATAACAATATAATAAGTAGTAATAAACACAGAAAGATAATTTTCAAGGTACTTGCATATATTGCTTCTCAACTCAAAATGTTACAAGACTCTTACAAGCATAGTTTATGAGTTACAATGAGAAACTATATATAATATTACCTACAAAGTCGGATATACTTTGATACCAGCTGGAATCCTATAACTAAAGCAAATACTACAGTGCTAAAGTTAAGGTATCTTAGATAAAGTCTTATCTAAGATATGGTAGTCATGACAGGTCCATGACTTCCCTTTTGTCACCAACTAAAGTTGGTAATTATGCTATCTAACAAAAGGTGAACAGTGGAATAAAGTATGGTCAACTACATGGATTTTGAAAAAGCGCCATGTAGTATCTCAAAGTTCTGCAGCAGATTGTCAGAGACCATGCTTATGTCCACTGGTTCATAGCAGTGTCTTCAAAAGTAGAGTTTGTCTTCGGAAGTTGATCTCTTACTTAAACTTCGAAAGAACTCTATTTCCTTCGGAAGTTTTCATTTAGCTTTGGAAGTCTTCTGTTAAGTTCACTAAAATAAACTAAGTGAAATAGTTTTGGTTGCACCAGCCTTCTACTTGATCCAACAACTTCTATATTGATGAAGACTTAGGTTTCAGTGAGTACCATAAGTATCTCTACTACTCCACTTCTCTAATAGAGATGAGTGCTCACGAGTCACCTAGGTCTAGCCCACATCAGTCACCCATAAATGAGGTAAATACTTCTGAACATGTTCAGGATATCCATATCAAAGAGGCTCTCACTTCAGCAAGTGATTACATCATTTAGACCTCAACCATGGCAACTAAGCTCATTGACACTTCCATTAAAGCTATCACTGAGCAGAGGAAATCCAGCAGCCAAGAACACCATGCTGGTGGTGAGAGAGAGGACCTTGGTCCAATTCTCTCATCCCCTAATGATTCTTCTGATGAAGAGGAGGGTAATATGGGGCTAAAGGTGCAAAAACTATCACAAACATGCACCTATCTAGACTCCAAGGTTAGTCATCTTGAATCTCAAATGACTACCTTGCAAAACAAGGTCAATGATCAGCAACTTGAGATATCTTATCTTAAGGAACAACTAGATGGGAGACCTTTAAGAAGAGCTCAACCAGGAACACAAGAATTTGTGAATGTGGTTGACCTAACCTCTAGCTCACCTATGCAAGTGGATGATGCTACCAAAAAGGGGGAGAAAGTCATCACAGACATAGAACCTGGGAGTTCTTCACAGAGCATGGACATTGAGGACTCACCATCCTCACTTTCAATTGTCCATACTCAGCAGCTTCCTCAAGTTCACATTAATGTGGACTAAATAGACTCCTACATTCAAAGTCTTTTTTAGGAAGGAATACCAAGGGCAATGCCATCTCCACCAACTTCAAATCACATTACTGGGTGGATGTATGATGAAAATAGAAGAGCCCTTATCATTCAATGAGTTCAAGGGCAGTAAGAAGTCTTTAACTTTCAGACTTTGAACTTCTATGAAAGTCTTGACCTTGTCAACATGCCACTTGTCAACCAAAGCCAATCTAGACAAGCTGACAGGCTGGCTCAAAAGATTCAAGACAGGATCACTGCAGAGTGCAGCTTCAGAAGGAGACTAACGCAATCAGGAAATATCATTGGTCAACTAGATGTTGAGGCAGACCCTAAGATTAGCTTCATAGGGGAAACTTTGACTGAAGGCCCAGTGGTAGAACCTAAGAGCCCTGTCTCACCAACAACTGCAATAGAGATTCATTCCCTTGATGAGACACCTGTTGGTGAAGGTGCATCTCAACCTCTCTCTGGCTAGAGCTTGGAAGCTACACCAAACAATAAAGGCCAAAGCTCTCTTCACCCTAAGTCATAAAGGTCTGTAAGTGACAAAGGGAAAAGAAAAATGACTTTTGAGGAGATTGAGGAGGAGGAGAGAGAAAGGAAAAGGAAGCTAAGGGGAGAAAGTTCTTGTACTAGGTCTACAAGACTCATTGAAGCTACTATTAGGGCTGCCCCTAGGCCAAACACTCAGGATGATGAGTTGAGGGCAGTCAGGATAAACTACTTGCAGACTTGGAACTATGACATTGACAACATCATCTCACTTCCCTTAGATGAATTAAATAAACTGGCTGACATGGAATTGTCAAAGGAAAGAAAGGAGGCAGAGGATGCAAAATTACTTCTTCAAATCAAATAAGAAAGAAGACAAAAAAGACTCTACAAGCATGTGCCTACTCTCTCCCCAGTTCAAGAAAGTCCTGTACATGAGGATGTGGTTCCACAAGAACCTAAGGTAGACAAAGAAACTAATAGGACCAACATGATTAACTACCTGAGTGCCACAGGTCTCTATCAGGCTGCTACACTTCTTCCCTTAACCTTTGACTACATTGAGTTTGAGTATCTCAAATAGCTTGAACTTGAGTTAGTCAAAGAAAGAAAGACCACCAAAAGAAAGTTAAGGGAAGAGGCTGCAAAGTCAAGAGCCATCATCCAAAAAAGCATGAAGAAGTATGCTGATAGGCAGAGGATGATGAGCTTCTTGAAGTTGTATGGATTCTACGGAACGAGACTTGGCCCTATGTCTCTGTCTACTATGGATGAGCACATTAGGGTGATCAAACAGAAGATTCAAAGAGGTGAACTTGCTGACTTACACTCCCCACCAAGTCAGGTCCCTCAGGAAGTGGAGATTAAGGTTGAACCATTTGAGACAACACAACCTGAATCTCCTACTAAGCCTCAACAAGCTTCCACTTCTTATCCATAGTAGGGCTCTGTCCCCTCTCAATCTGAACCTGTGAGAGAGGAAGACCCAACTGAGAAAGACAAAGAAGATCAATCAGGTGTTGCAGGCCAGTCTTCTCAGTTAACATGTTCAAAGATGAGAAAAAGGATGGCTTCCAAACCAAATTCAAAGAAAAGGATAAAGAAGCATCCATCTCCAGACCTCAGGATGAGTCAGAACATCCTGAGGATGTGCAACAAGAGGAGGCTCCACCAACTCCAATTCAAGTAGCTCCTCTAGCATCAGGAAGACCCATCTTGTCCTGGACATACACTACAAATCCAGAAAGATAGCATGTCATCAGAGATCAAGGTGTTGAAAATATCTACACATGGCAGGATATGTTCAATCTACCTCTGCATGATTTCTTTGACATGAGAAGACACTATGAGAGTCTGAGTGATCCTGATCATCTTATGAAGAAAGGGATGGTCATCATCATAATAAGGACAGTTGACATTTGAAATCTTCAAGTGTTTTGATAGCATCAGCCTAGGGCGAGTTTGTAAGGTTTAAATGTAAGGCTGATGCAACCCAAACACCCAAAGTCTCTCATCCATGCATGCACAAGTGTACTGAAGTGGAATGCTTCGGAAGTTTCACACTTGGCCTTAGAAAAATACTTTAAGTGTGAAATCTTCCGAAGCCAAGACCAATATCTTTCGAAGCCAAAGATGAAGTCTTTCGAAGCTTCAAAGACAAAGTTTTCCGAAGCCAACACTTGAAGACAGATTTCTTCCGAAGACTTTTTGAACACATGCTTTATCTGATGTACCTTCTACATAAAGATGAACACCTTTCCGCTACAACTCTGATAAGACACCAACTTTACATAAGTTGGTGAAAGGTCCATGCTTTTGGTAACTGTATATTGAGGGTTTTAGTCTGTAACTTTTCACTTTATGTATTTTATCCTTTTTGTAATATATTAGGATGTGAGCTATGGCATGTCATAGTCACTAGTCAAAAGGCAATCTGTCTTTTGACTCTATATTGATTTTGTTGTTTAGATCATGTATCCAGCTGGCCTTCAAAGTATGGTCGGTTGTAGGTTGTAGTATAAGTCTGGTTCTTTGTATCTTAATCCATTGCTTTGTAAACACTTGTAAGGAACTAGACAGCAATATACATCAACCTTGAATACCAACTACTTGTGTTGTTCTTGTTCTGTCTCTTATACACTTATGTTTCTTAGTTCTCGCAAAACTGATTTTCTAGTTTCTCATTTAAACTGTTAAGTGTTATTGCACACTCTCCTTTTTGTGTTGTTGTGTTGTAAGCAATCACCCTTCAACGGTCCTGCGTGTATAATTTAATAAATTAAAAATATATTTTTTAATTAAAAACACACTTTTTAAAAACAAAAAACAACGAAGTTTAAAAAAATTCATTTTACTTAAAAAAATATATAAAAACCCCAATTTTTTTATAAAATAAAAGTTTAAAAAAATACATTATTGATTATTTACTTAAAATAACTATTTATACGTAATTATAATCAAATTTTATCTTCAAGCATGATTTTATAATTCATAAAAAATTACTACTTATTTAATATCTTATTTGTTTAACCCATAGAATATACGGGATACTAACCTATTATATAATAAAAGAAATTTTGAATGTGCCACTTGTAATAATATTAGAATTTCTCACTTTAAGTTTATTAGCTCTCTCCTAATAAATAATAGTTATAAATTGTAATTATATCATTCAAAACATTTTATATTTAAAAATAGTTTTTTTGTAAAGGTTAAAACCAATCTTTCTAATTAAAATTACATATTAAAATATTATAAGATACAAAAAATTCTTAAATAATTTTTTAGAGTAAATTACAAAATATGTCCTTTATTAATATATAAAATTGTATGTTATGTCATTTAGTTTTAATACTTACATATAATATTTTTTTATTAAAAGATTTACACACATATTGTCATTTACACTAACTATCATCTAAATGTATAGTTAACTCGGTTATGTGCTCCTTCACATGAGAGTATTTTTGTCATTTTTTTGTGTCTAATATATTAAAAAATCATAAAAAATGAAAATTTTAAATGGAAAAAGAAAATCAAAAGATATCGAACCGTTACGTTAGTCGATGAAACCAATCACTTTTGGTGTGTGTTCATTCGACTAATCGTCAAAACTTTTAATAACATTCTCTCATAACATTTACTAAAGTCAGAAGTGTAAGTCACAAATCATTTATAAGGTCGGAAAATCAACACTAAACACCAAAAAAATACACGTAAATAATTTATCAACTACTCACACCAACAAATAATGAAAAATCAATAAGGAATACAAACTTGGAGATTACTTGTGATTCTTTGAATTGCTTATATAATTACAAAAGTCAGAAAATGAACTATTAGTCGCTCGTTAATCACAAAAATGCACCTCATGTAAGAGATACATAACTGATTTAACTAAACATTACTAAAAGTTAGTGTAAAGGACAATAGGTCGGGACATATTTTAAAGAGGATATTGGATGTAATTATTAAAATTAAATGACATACTCTGTAACTTCGTATATTAAAAAATGACATAATTTGTAATTTACTTTTGTTTTTAAATACGAACAATTTTAAAACTGTATATTTAACTTCTATAGGGATGTTTTTAAAAAATTGAATTTTTTTTAAATTAAATGTTTAGAAAAATAATTTTACAAAATAAAAGTTTGGAATGATATTATTGTTATTTTACTTGAAATTAATACTTATTTATATATAACTCAATCATAACTTATCTAAAATAATTATTATTTTTTAATTTTTAAAATTTTTATTACAAATTATTTAATATTTTATTTATTCAATCTGTGTATTACACGAGTACTAAAGTAGATAAAAAATATACATACTAAATATATATAGTAACACAGGTTTCACGCTCGTTAAGAGCTTCATAAATCTTCATTTTAGCACCCTTTTAATACTAAAGTAAGAGCATTCACATCTTATTTTCTATAAATTTGTAAGTACGTTTATATTATAGAGAATGGTTATTGGTGATTATGATTAAAAGATAGAGAATATATTACTATTCATCTCTATATTTGATAGAGAATATATTACTGTTCATCTCTATTAGTTTTTTAATATTTGTTGAAATAGTTGTAAGTAAAGAAGAGAAAAAATATAAAGTAAAAGTAAAAAAACATTATTTTATTAAAAAAATTAATAATTTTTAGTGTAATTATAAAAATAAATAATGAATCATAAATGCTATGATTGATTCGTCGCCGCTTATAACACCAACTCATCTATTAGCCCCAACATGATGCTATTAATACATTTTTTTCAGTTTGACCAATTAACTTGTAACAATAATACAAAATAGCTAGTTGACTACCAAAAAAATTACAAAAATAAATAAAAAAGAACTTATTTTTTTCGTTTTTCTTTCTTCACTAGTTTGGCAAAGCGTTCCTGAGGATCTAAACGCACTTCTTGCTGCATATTTTCCCACAAATCATCAAAATTATTCTCAAATCCATCCTGAAACCAATCTAAAAATTCAGCATATAATGTTCTTGCATTTTCATCCCATACCTTCCTTAGCATTGCACAACTACTGATATTCCTCTTTCTCAACTCGAAAATAAGTTTCCCAAATCTCTTATGACCCGATACCTCGGGCTTCAAAACGCTAGCAGGCTGGGCCGCCATAAACTTCCGAACTCGTTTCACACACGGCAACACAAGCCCATCAAGCAAAGAGTAGCAGAAAACACTAACACCAACTTTTCCATCTTTTACATGTAAATTGGCCAGTGGGAGCTGCCATAGATGGTCACCAAAAGTTGCATTGACCCAATTATAAACTTGATCGGCACGAGCATCGTAGTATGGTTTCGGGTCCACAAGTGGTGCGGAAAAGCTACAGAGATAGCTTGAATATCTGGAGAGCCACTCAGGCTTTACTCTTGTGGCTCCATGTATATACGGTCGTTTCCTCTCAACAAGCTCGCTGAAGACCAAAAACTCAGGGGCAGTTTGGGCAACAGACGACCATCGATGAAGAAAAACAGTTTCGTTTACTTTGTGGGCTTGATAACGGGCTGCATGCACTTTCCTGTCTTCTTCAGATAACCCTAAAACTCCTCTAATCCGTTTAGCGACCCGGTCAGCCCAGCCCGCACATATAGCTTGGCCCAAAAGCTCCTCCTCGTTCAACATTAATGGATGCTTATTAGAATAAACCATCCAAGCCCGTTCTACATCCTCCATCTTTCCGTAACTCCATATAAGTTCGTGCTGGTTAAACACTAGATGCAGAAGCTGTTTTCTCAATTTTGACATCTCCTCCATGGTTTTAAGATGTAAAGAATTTTCATCACAGAAATCAGCCCGGTTTTCTGATAATTCAAAGCACTGTAACGCGTAAGCTACTGTTAAAGCATCACTTGTAGGATTTGAAAATCTTGCACGGGACATTTTGGAGATGTTTTTTAATTTTTTTTTCTTTAGCTTTTCATCCTCTTTGATAGTATTTTCACTGCTGTCCGCATCAGCAGACCCGCCTTCAAATTGCATTACAAAAGGGTTTGACAAGCTTAAAGCCGCAGCAGCTGCAAGTGCATAACCTAGAACCAGGTTTTTTCGTGTGGTCCCGTTTCCATTTTTCAGGATTTGAATAACTGTAATTAGCATTCGGGAATGACGTGGACTCATTGGATAATGTGACATTGCCTTCCCTAAAGGCGTTAACTTCCCTTCAAAATCAAGTGCTTCTAAAGACTTTAAACAGACTTCAGCTTCGAACAAGGCTTTAGCTTCTGGAGGTGTGGGAAACGGGAATTTTGTAATCTGTATCAAGTGAAACAAGAAATCAATCATAATCCCAAAAAACACAACCAAAAGATAATACAATACAAAGCATACCTCTTTAATACCCATGGACTTCATGAGAAGAATGACACCATCAACCGGCGTTTTCAAGATTTCAGGAGTTGAAAAATCTGCAAATATATTGTTGAAAACAGCAGAAGAATAGAGACGATAACAATGGCCCGGACCAGTTCTTCCGGCTCTTCCAGCCCGCTGAGCTGCAGATGCTTTACTTATCCATTGTACTTCATATGTTTCCATCCCATTTGAAGAATTGTAATTTTTAACCTTTTCTCTACCCGTATCAACCACATACTTTATGCCTGGGATTGTTAAAGATGTTTCAGCAACATTAGTTGCAACCACCACTAACCGCTCACCTTCCTTAATTTCCTCAAACACACGAAGCTGTGCAGAGGCAGGAAGCATAGCATATAGAGGCAGAACAGACAATGTACCAGGGGACTTGTCATTTGTTGCTTGTTGTTCCGGATCATTTTCAGATTTAGAATCTGAGGTTGCTTTTCCAGATAAGGCTTCAAAAGCAGCTTTCAACGAATCAAAATTACCATTTTCTGCTAAAACATTAACAAACTGATTATTTTCGTTAATAGAATCCTCAGCTTTATCAACAACTGTTTCCAAATCACTTTCTTCATCAGATTCAATGGCCTCAAATGATTCGTCATCATCCTCTGATAAATCACACTCATCTTCATTTTCATAAGAGCCAAATCTGTCTGTTTGTTGGTCGGTTTCCATCTTAAAAGCTTCATCAATCTCTTTCATGTCAAATTCTTTAGGGGTATCTTCATTGGTGACACCACTATTTACATCTGACTTTTTCATCGTCAACTCATGAGATGCTTTGCGAAGCTTGCGACACAAGTATTCTACTTCCCTTTGACCTGTCACGAATACAAGTATTCCACCAGGAGGAAGTCTTTTGTGAATAGATAATATTTTCTTATAGGCTTGGCCAATGTAGTCTACAATATCTGTTCTTTTTGAAAAATGTACTGTTACTGGATATTGCCGAGTCGGAACTTCAATTACAGGTGGCAGATTAGTAAACATTTTACCACCGGACACAAAGTCTTCAACTCGCAAGGTGGCACTCATCAAAATCAGTCTTAATGGGAATATCTTTTTCTCAGGGCTAATCGTTTTTCCTGTTGAAAGCTCATATTCTTTTTGCTGTTCGTGTATTTTCTGCCATTAAACACAACAAACAAAATAAATAATTGGTATTAATGAGCCAAGAAGAAAATAAAAAATAATTATATAAAGCTCACTTACATGTCGTTCAACGATAACACGGGATAGCATCCCAGTGAGTATGTCTGTATTTAAACTCCTCTCATGAGCTTCATCCAATATTATAGTTGAGTATCTCTTCAACAAAAAATCATTCTGCAACACAAAGATAATATCAGCACCCAAAAGGCATGTTTAGGGAAACCTTCAACTAATTTTTTCCAGGTATAACAAAAACCTGCAATTCTCGAAGCAATATTCCATCAGTCATGAACTTGATAGAACAGCTGTCACCGATCCTCTTATCATGTCTAACTTGAAAACCAATCTCCTTCCCTAAACCAAGACCAAGCTCAAATGCCACCCGCCTAGCAGTTGCAAGAACTGCCACACGACGGGGTTGGGTAACACCAATTATCCCACTTCGGTCGCTACAAGATTTTGAACCAAAACCAGCCTCATACAGAAACTGCACAATGCCACCCGATAATCACAAAAAAGAAAAAAAGAAGTTGAATACGCTAGACTACTGATGTACAGACTACATTTGCTAGATCATATTCTGTAATGCGAACAAATTAAAGCTACCTGAGGAACTTGTGTTGTTTTACCACACCCTGTTTCTCCACATATAATGACACTAATATTCTCGTATATTGCTTCCATAATCTCCTGCTCCATCATAACTATTGGAAGATCCATTCTCTTGCTCTCAACCTCCTTTGGCCTTATTACATTAACCACTGTAGGTTTCTGCAACAAAACCTAAAAGGATAACAATTTAGTCAATATCATACTAATTTGAAATAAGATTAAACCAAGATTATTAAGCACATAAAAAAGCATACCGTTGACTTTGCCATGATTTTACTAGAACTAGATGTTGCTAATGAAGGTTTAGGATCTTCAAGAACGGTAGTATTAGTATGTTCATTATCAAGTTTCTTAACAGGCAGAAGATCTGATGCAACAGAGACATCAGCTTCTTCGCTACATTGTGGTTCTAGAGAGGATCTTAAAACAGAATGTTTGAAATTTGTGACTTCAATATCTCTATTCATGGGTTGAGTAAAATCATCCTCTGTGTTGACTGGATTGGAGTCAATTTCACTCAAATCACTTTTATTGTCTTGTTTTTTTAATGGCCTGTCACTATGTTGCAGTACCAGGCCTGTCTTGGCAAATTGCACTTCTCTTCTGCGTTTCTCACGGGCAGTTTCAACCTATGATTATTTTAGCTGTTACCCATAAAGACAGATTCTGAAAGATATATTTACGGAACCTAGAAATAACCCAAACCTGGCCCAAATTCCGTGAAGACCACATGAGTGAATAAGCATCTTCTTGAACTTTGTATTTCCTGACAAGTTAAAAACAACCAGATGATGTCACAAAAAAACAACTAAAAAATTCACATGGATCATGTACTAACACAATTTCACGCACTCTATCAAGTCAAGGCTTCTAGCTAAGAGAGCTGATTTCTCCTTTTCCTCCTGCATAAAATAATAAGTAAATCACAATTGAACCAAAGTCTATAAAGCAGGATGAATTATCTAAACACAAAAAATTAATGCACAAACCTCAAGCTTATTCAGCTTTCTCTTTTGTGAGTTGCTTTGTTTACGTCCTTCTTTTTTCTTTAACTTTAGAGACCCCTTCAAAGGAAAGAAGGAAACATGAAGTAGTAACACATTAAGATCTTGCACAGTTGCACGAGAATATGCAATAAATTTCAAAGCCCATGAATAATCAGAACATACTTGTTTCAAATTTTTTCCTTCAGATTTCTTCTTTTTCTTTTGTGTCAAGATCATTATGTTGCTATCATCTCCATTTGAGCTAAAAAAAAGAGGCAATATAAATAAAAAAAATCAACCACTGGAAACTCATAGAAATGGCCATGAAAAATACCAAAAAGGGTACTTAGAAAGTTTAACAAATTGGCTTAACCCAATTAAAAAAAATCCAATTGCTACATTTGATGATGATGATAATGCAATGAGGCTAAAAGTATAACATATCATATCTTCCAATTTTACCTCGATAAATTTGATCCAACGTCTGCACCCTCCAAAACGTCCATTGTTTCCTGCTAAATCCATAAATCATATCAGATAATGGATAGGTATCTATGTATCACAAAGATAATCATGGAAATATAAATTTCTTCAAATCATGAGAAATTCTTAACTTTACATGGTAAACTCATGATGGTTTCCATTGCACATATCAGTATGTCACAAACAATGGAATCAACCCAACAATGGCAGTAAGCCACCGAGCACCAATTCCAAATTCAAATTTATTACACTTAACCACATTAATAACAGATCAATGGATTTGTTAGTAACCTGCTCAAATGATTAACTAATTTGTTAAAATGTTCAGGAAATAATAAAAATATCCTATTAACTTTCAAGTTAAGAAGATGACCGTAGGTATAGTATCAAAAGAGAGCCAAAAGTCGCCAGAAAGTAAAAACCGAGACCGCCAGAACCCTAAACTAAAAGAACAGTGAAGAAAACTGACAGAAGAATCATACCTAATCATTAACCAAGTGTAAATAATCCATATTCTAACAATGAAACAATCATATAATCAATACATTCATGAAGTATAAACATTTAAACAATCAAGATTTCAGCTGCTCAAGCCGTTCAAGTGATCAAGTACTAACAAATTAACAATTTGAGAGTAAAAAAGTTACCTTAAATCGGCTGAAAAAGGGGCTGAAATCGAGTGTAGAATCGGAATATGGCTGTTTTCAGCTTGAAATCGTCCGGAATAGGGTAAAAATCGAAGAGCATGTGCTTGTTTGAATTGAACGCAGGGGGTTAGTGTAATTGGGTTATGGTTAATGGGTAGTGGGTATTATTGGGCTTAAATACATTTCACATGTGGGCTGAAATATGATTAAAGGTCAAATTAATAGGGTTGGGCCGTTGGGACTCGGGAACAAAATGGGTTTTCTTAAGAACCGGTTCGCTCCCATGTGTCACATAAAAAAAAACAACGGTATCCACCGGTTCTGGTTTCTAACTGGAACCGGTTCCGACTTAATACCGGTTTGTGCATCTCTAATTTAATTGTTTACATTTTCATGTGAACTATTTTTATGAGTCTTATTGTCATATTTCGCTTGAATTTTGATTAAAATTCATTAGTGTTAAAATGATAAAAATTAATAGAAAGAATTATATAATAGTTCTAAGGTTTACTTAAATTTCACTATAGGTTTTAAAAATTACCAAGTTTGATTCGAAGGTTTGAACATCATAAATAGTTTTGGTCATTAGACCAAATGCTCGTTAAATTATTATGTTAAGTGGGTGTGAATTTACAATTATACCATTCTGTTTAAAGAGAAAAATAAAATTTTACTGACCCCCTCAAATTAATTTAAAAAATATATAATTAAGAATTTTCCACTATTAACCACTTATTCAACAACTCTCTTTACCCTTATATAGTTCACCCTTCTCGTCTTTCATTCCTTCTCAATTCCACATTTATTCTATCGATTCTTGCATTCATGAACGGCATCTGGTCGACCCATGCACATATCAGAGGTGTGCTAAGGGTCACTTCTGACTAATGACTTTATCTCTGACGGGGGAACAGACTAGTGAGTCAAGTGGTGGTGGTTTATTGTAAAAGGAGCTTGTTGGGAAAATTTTATATATATGAGTTTTGTCGGTAAATGTTGGAGCATTTACAGACCATTCCTCATTTACATCTCTATAATTTACAAAATAAAACACAATTTTGTAAATTTACCTTTTTTAAAAAAAAACATACATCTCATTTCTCATATATACCATTGTCTAAATTATATAATTTTATTTCTTTCTCTATTGCACTCACATCCACTTAATATTATTTATTTACAAAATAAAACACTTTTTGTAAATTTATCTTCTTTTAATATTATTTCTTTCTCACCTAAATTTATAAATTTATAAAGAATTGTAACATCCGGTTATTTATTTTTTGAGTCAAAGAAAGAAGAATAAAATGAATAAAAAGAAAGAAAAAATATGTTACCCAAGTTAAGGGGTAAAAAGTGTCAAAAAGTACAAAAGGTTTGAAAAGTGAGTATAAAGTGGGCATGGCCGCCCACTCTCTTCTCACAACCCCCAAATCATCGGATTTTTTTAGAAAAAGAAAGTGCATATTCGAATTCTTTGAAGAACAAGAGCTAAAAAGTCGAATTCAATGTAAGAAATTCATGGGTTTTAAGTGTTCTTAACTGGCCTTGCCTCGGTTGTATGCTTATGTGTGTTGTGTGTGTTCGGGTGTGTGTTTTTGGTGGGTTTCTAGGCAGTTGAACTCAATTGCAAATGAGTTTGAAAGAAGCCATACTCAAGAGCTGCAAAGGTGAGTTCTAGAACCCCTTTTTTACATGTTTTAACTGATTTTGGGGCTGGATATGCATGTATGAACTTTTTATAAAACTAGGGTTTCATACCCGTATGTATGAATGTGTGTATGTTGCGGGTATGGTGTGATTTTGGTCTATGTTCATGTTTGATGATGTTATAGTTGTGTTTCTAAGGCTTAGAATGCATGATTTAAGCTTAGAACATAATAGATGGTGTTTGGGGACCGAATTATGATGATAAATGTGCCCTAGGATGCTCATGTGCCCAAACAGTAGTTCATACGCCTAAGTTTAGAAAAACTGCTTATGTGTTGACAAATACAGATGAGCATTGACAAATGCGGATGAGCATTGACAAATGCGGATGAGCATTGACAAATGCGGATGAGAAAGTCAATGCGGATGAGAAAGTTAATACGGATGAACAAATACGGATGAGTAAGTTCATGCGACTGAACAAATGCAGATGAACAAAGTTAATGCGGATGAACAAGCGCGGATGAGCATTGACAAATGCGGTTGAGTAAAGTCAATGCGGATGAACAAATGCAGATGAGTAATTTCATGCGACTGAACAAATGCGGATGAACAAAGTTAATGGGGATGAACAAATGCGGATGAGCATTGAAAAATGCGGATAAGCATTGACAAATGCGGATGAGTAAAGTCAATGCGGATGAACAAATGCGGATGAGTAAAAGAAATGCAGATGAGTAAAAGAAATGCGGATGAACAAAAAGAAATGCGGATGAACAAAAGGGGAAATGCGGATGAACACTTAGAATATTTTCTGACTTTTTGGGGGAAAATGTGAAATGTAGGCTTTGACTTGGGAGGTTCCCGGAGGCTATGTAAGTTGACTTTTTAAGGTCATAGGTGTTATGATGGGCATGTTATGATGTATGATTGATGCTTATGCATGATGGTATGTATGATGTATGTTATGTATGTATAATGCCCTGTATGGTGATGTTGTATGTTTATGTTTGTGATCCTTGTTATGTATGATTATTTTCCCGTGGCTTTACGTTGAATGTTAATGAATGAAAAGTATTATGTAACGTAAAATGGAAGATAATGAAAAGAGGAACGAAATGAAAGAATGCATGCATTAATGAATGAATGACCGTAAGAAAGGCTTGCAAACAAATGTATGGAGGTTCACACCCAATGAGGGGTGTTAGCTTAACCGTGTGTGAGTTAGCTACCCCATGAGAATGCACACTGGGTTTAATCCATGTGATTAAGCAAATGTATGGAGGTTCACACCCAATGAGGGGTTGTCAGCTAAACTGTGTGTGGGTTAAATACCCCATGAGGATGCACACAGGGGTTCAATCTTTATGATTGACCATATGTATGGGGTCCTTGTCACTTAACCCTAGATGAATTGTTTGGTGCTAGAGGGGGGTTAAGCACATGACAGGACCTAGATGGAAATGAAAGATAATAAATGTACGAAACGAACGATGATAAAGATAATAATAATATTATCTATGTGTACGTATGATGTGTGATCGCATTCAAAAGTAAAGAACGGTTTTAATTGAAAGATAAAGTATGTTTTATTTTAAAACTAGAACTCACTCAATAACGCTGACTTTTTATGCATTTTCCAGTTGGCAGATAAAGTTGCCGAGGATGACACGGGGCGGCTATTTGGCTCTTTTGGATGACATTCTTTTGTTTAATGTTTTGGCATTGTAATGCGAACATATGAAATTATGTAACGAATGTTGTATTATTTTGCAAAAGCATTTTTAATGAAAATATTGTTTATAATGTTTCCGCTGCAACGTTTACTTGCGAAAACATAAGAATATGATGGATGGGATCGTCATAACACATTGATAATTAATAAAGATGCATTAAATGATGAAAAATAGCGTGTTATGACGTTACCCGACACAAATAGAGACTTGTGTCGCACTTAGTCAATTTCACAACAAACATATTCAAGCAAGCACAATGATTTTTGAATCCCACAACCCGGAAAAAAGTAAATGTAAACATATTCAACAATGAGAACTTAAAGTAAAACACAATTATTTGAAACGTTGATATTGTTATAGCATTCATGCTAGCTTCCTCCTCCCCATCCTCATCCTCATACTCATATTTACACTAAAAAACACTATTTTTTACTTTATTTTTTAATTAAATAATATATTTTTTATATCTTTATAATTATATTTTCTCTTTCATCAACTCATAATAATTTTTAAAAATATTAAAAAAATTATAGGGGTTATAATGTGTTTTTCCTTAAATATAATAATACCCATAAAATTTCTCTCTTATTCACTCACACCATTTACAAACATCATCTAAAAATACGAAGATAAGGTATAGAGAAGAGAAATGTAATAAAGTGTGTGTTTTAATATATATTTTTTTAATTTAAAGATGGAAATAGGGATCAAAATGCTTTAGGTTGCGAGAGGGGATGATGACTTTGAGGGGCAAAGTATATGTAGGGTCGAGGGGCGGGGGGCGACTGCCCCCTACTTTTTTCGTCCGTAATGTTAATTTTACGGTTCGTATATAAAAAAATGTATATAGTAAATTCGCCCACTCCCCCTTAAAAATTTACATGTGTTATATTTGCCCCACCCCTAACAAAATATACACATGTTAAAAAAATATACAAGTCCCGTAAAGATATAAAAAAATAACATATGTTAATTTTTTTTACAAAAATAATAAGAAAACTATTTATATTTAACATATTGGACTCAATTTATTTAGTTATTTAAAATTAGGCTTAAGTGACATGGATGCAATGCAAAAACCCAACACAACACACACATATTAGTCCAAAATGGAACAAACAAAAAAAAGAGGAACCGATGTCCGGCTTCGCTACTTCGCTTGTTGTTGTTCGGATTATGCTGTGACATCCGTCACTATAAGGTCCGTCAATTGACTTGAATCTTATTAATTCTTCTTGTGCATTTATTATTTTTGCGAAATCAATTTGTTTTTGAATCAAATCTTTTCGTATCTCCATCACGTGTCAACCCTAATATTATAATAATGTTAAATCAAACAAATAATACATAAATAATAACTACTAAAACTAATCATGATTTGTATAATTGACATTATTAATATTATTATCATTAATATTATTATTAATATTATTATTGTTATTAGAATTAGAATTATTAAAGTCTAGGGTTTAAATTTGTAAATTAACTAAACTTGAGGGATTAATTAATCTAAAGTCTAGGGTCCTAAATGTAATATTAATAATATGTATAATTTACCATTTTTGGTCAACCCAAAATCGCAACCCTCGCCGTGAACCTGCCAAGGAGGCTGTTCCGCGCACGGCTCCGTTTCAGCACCCATTCGTTGTAGTTAGCCGTAGTCGATTGCCGCCGCCTCATCGTATAGTCATTCCGCAGGTAACCGAGCATAATGCACTTTGTTTCGTTTCGTATCTTTTCATAGTGTTCGGTTTGGTATCTTTCCGGTTCGGTTGAACGCGTATGTACATATGTGTGACCGGGTGTGTATATATATATATAAGTGTGTTTGCTTGAATGTGCATATATATAGTTATGGATCGAGCGTATGTAAAGATCTAGTACGCACGTATGCAAACCGTAGGCGTATAACGTGTGTGTGCACATTGCAAGTGTATGGTTATGTATGTATGTATATAAGTGATATGTGTGTAACTTTTGACTGTGTGAAAGTGTATGTAATTTGTGTGTGCTGCGTATATATATGTGTGCATGATTTGTGAATTAGTGGGTAGGTCCAAGAGCAACACAGCAGCCGTGGGCTGCCGTGTATGAGATGTGTGTGTAAGTATGTATATATGTATGAGATGTGTGTGGATGTGTGTGTGTGTATAATATATATATATATATATATATATGTGTATATATATATATATATGTATATATATAATATATGTTATTGGTGTGTAGTTTGAATTTTTGAAGAATCGTTTACGATTGAAAGCTTGAGTTGATGTAGTGAGGTGGTTGACATTCCAAGCTTGTGCTTTACGAGGACATGATTAATCTTCTCTTTCAAAGAATCGGGGTAATTTTCTTGAATTACTACAACTTCTAGCTTCTTATAATGCTGAGGTTGCAAATGTTATATTAGGAAACGCTCCCTTATAATTCAAAATATACTTCTGGAGGCATTCAAAAAGAAATTCTTAGTATTATTGCAAATAAAGTGCGAAAGTATATTCGTAATGAAGTGGAGAATTCATACTTTTGTGTCATGGTTGATGAGTCACGAGATGAGTCAAAAAAAAGCAAATGACTATAGTTTTGAGATTTGTTGATGCAAAAGGGATCATATGAGAAAGGTTGTTGGACTTGGTACATGTTAGGGATACTCTATCCGTAACCTTGAAAACAAGTATGTGGAAACAATTTTTGCAGTATCTGTTTGATGTTAGTAAAATCCGCGTCAAGGTTACGATGGAGCTAGCAATATGAGAGGAGAATAAAACGAATTACAAGCACTTGTTCTTAAGGATTGTTCTTATGCATATTATGTTCACTGCTTTGCTCATAGGTTAATTACTTAGTTATTTCTCTATTCTTTTGTAACACCCGAAAATTTTCTTTAAAGCCGACGAAAGAAGAAAATAAATAAAGTCCAAAGTCGAGGGACCAAACTTGCCAACCGAAAAGAAACTTGGATGGGTGGAAGTATAAAAGGAGAGGGTAGCCCACACCCTACCCATTCTTGCAAAAATCAGCCAATGGAGAAGAGAGAAAAGGAGAAAAAGAGGAGAAAAGCTTGGTTCAGGTTGATTCGAGCATGAAAATCGTCGTGTAGCGGGTCAAATCGAAGCAATACTCAACGGGATCGTTTATGTGAGTTCTAGGACCCCTCTTTTACACGTTTTGAATGATTTTGGGGCTGGAACACATCTGAAAACTATTTTTTGGGTATTTGGGTGTGAACCCGTTTATATATGTATGTGTATGTGTATGATTCGCTTGGGGCTTGATTTCGGACTTGGTTGTACTTGAATGGTGTCGTGGTATGCTTCCCTAAGGTTTAGAATGGTTTATTTGAGCTCAAAAGAGGTTTGGAAGAGTTTGGAGGTCGAACTTGGCGGCTGCAGTTCGGGATGAACTGCATTCTGCACCCAGCTAGGGCTATGCGACTGGAGGTCCATGCGACTGAATGGCATGCGACTGGGAGCCATACGCAAGAAAGAGGGGCGACTGAGGTTCATTCGTGTGACTGAGGTTCATTCATGCGACTGAGAGTCATATGCATGAGGGCTATGTGACTGAAGGAAATGCGGATGAAGGTCATGCGACTGAAGGTCATGCGACTGGAGCCCATACGCCCGTGAGTCGTGTGATTGAGGTTCATTCGCACGAAAGTGATGCGACTGAGGGTCCTCCGCATGAAGGTCATGCGACTGAGGTCCATACGCCTGGATGTCATGCGACTGAGGTTCATTCGCATGGGAAACATGTGATTGGAGGCTATGCGACTGGAGGTCCATTCGCCTGAGTGTTCTCATACGTACGGAAGACCATGAAACCGAAAAAGGTCCATACACCCGAATGACCTTAGTGTATTGTCTGACTTTAGGAAAAGCGCGGACATAGGCTCGAACCTCGGGGTTGTAGATGATGTGATGGGCATGGATGATGTAAGATGATGTATGATGAACTGATGATGATGATGATGTGATGCGCGTGATTTGTGTGATGTTTGATATCGTGTGATTGTGCATGTTGTATGTTATGCATGATGTATGTTATGGGTGTGCGATGTTGCTTTGTGTGATTGATGTTGTATGTTTGTATGTTCTTTATTATTATGTATGATTGTCTTCCCGTGGTTTTGCGTTGGATGTTAATAAATGTAATGAAGTATTATGTAACGTGAAGTGGAAAATAATGAAAAAAGAAACGTAATGAATGAATACAAGCATGAACGAATGAATGAGAGTAAGGATGGCTTGCGAAAGAAGAAAGGAGGTTCACGACTCATTGAAAGTCGTTAGCTCAACTGTGTGTGTATTATAGCGTGCGATCTTGGCTAACTCATAAGGGGACATAGACACTAGGGAGTTCAGTGTTGGTAACTGCTCCGATACGTGCGATGTGGTATTTACTGTGTGCTATGTAGCGTGCGATTTTGGCTACCTCATGTGGTTTATGTAGCGTGCGATCTTGGCTAACCCCTGAGATGGCGTGCCATTCTGGCTAAACCCCAAGAGTTCTCTCACACACAGGGGGAGTCGGTCTTGGTGACCACTCCGTTGGTGCAATTTGTGCGATATGTACGATGGATATTATGAGGGATAATAGACACAGTGGGAGTTTAGTTTTGGTAACTGCTCTGATACGTGCGATGTGGTATTTACTGTGTGCTATGTAGCATGCGATTTTGACTACCTCATATGTGCGATTTGTGTGATATGTACTTCGGGTACGATGATGCAAGGGTGAAATTTGTGCAAAAAGTGCGATATGTATGAAATGGATGAACGGAAGAAATGATGTTATGAACGAATGAAACGAATGATAATGTACCGTGCGATGATTAATGAATGGAAGAATGTAACGAACGTAAAGAAGATAATAATTATATTATCTCTGTGTATGTATGTTGTGTGATCGCATACGAAATTAACGAATGGTTTTATAAAGGAAGTAAATTATGTTTTCTTTAAAACTAGAACTCACTCAGTAACACTGACTTTGATGAGTTTCCAGTGGGCAGGTATGTTTCTGAGGATCGCACGGAGCGACTACTCAGTTCTTTTAGGATGACATCCATTGTTATAATGCTTTTGTAATGAAATGTAAAATGATATTGTGTCATGAACGGTTGTATTGTTTTGCAAAAGCAGTTTGATGAAATGAACGGTTGTAAAATATATGTTTTATGTACGATGAAGGACCAGCTGTAAGCGTCCCGGGAAAGGGGCCTTACATCTTTTCTTCGGTTTGACTAAATACTGTAATGCTTATTACGCTTTTGTTTTTTGCTCACAAGTTACAACTTACCTTGGTTTATGCTTCAAGGTAAGTTATTCATGTACATTAATTTTTTACAAACTTGGTTTCTATTATTAATGTGGTTTGCGCTTCTAGTAAGCGTCATGATGAGTTACAAAAGGCAAAGGCAGATGAGGTTAAAAATTTATTGGAATTGGATGAAATCAATTCGGGAAGAGGACTAAATCAAGTTGGGACTTTAAAAAGATACGGTGATACACATTGGGGTTCTCATTTTAACTTTGTTTACAGTTTACTTAAGATGTTTGATGTTATTAGTGTTGTTCTATGTGGAATAATTGAAGACTTATCTCATACTACTTTTTCTCAACGTGGAGATGTTGATGCAGCTTACGGTCACATGCAATCATTTGAGTTTGTTTTTACTCTTCACTTGATGAAGGAAATAATGGGAAGAACCGACACGCTTTCTCAATATTTACAAAAGAAATCCCAAGATATTCTTAATGCCATAAAGTTGGTTTCATCAACAAAGATTAGTTTAGATTATTTAAAAAACAATAGATGGAATTCTTTCTTTGCACAAGTTATCTTTTTTGTGAAAAACATCAAATAGAAATACCGGATATGAACGCTCCATATACTTCTACTTGGAAAAACAGTTACATGAGTTAACTAGTAGATTCAACGAGCATGCAATGAAGCTGTTATCTCTTTCTTTAACTTTAGTATAAAAAAAGATTGATATTGAGCAGATTTGTCTTCTTGTTGAGAAGTATTATCCTGAAGATTTTACGGAGTAGGAGATGATTCAATTAAGATATCAATTGGAGATTTTTAATGTTGACAAGACAGAGAATATCAAGTTAAATGGTGTATCGATTATTTATGATCTGTGCAAAACTCTTGTGGAAACTAAGAAACGTGAGATGCATTATTTGTTTCATAAAGTGATTCGGCTAGTCTTGACACTTTCGGTTTCTACCATAACAATAGAAAGGAGATTTTTAGCAATGAAAATAGTCAAGAATCGCATTCGTAATAAAATATCGGAAGAATATCTCGTGAATAGCTTGGTGATTTACATAGAAAAATAAATAGCTGAAAACTTTGATTCAAAATGCATAATAGATGATTTTAAAGATCTTAAAGGTTGTCGGGTTGATATGTAATTTTTTTTAAGGTACTCGTCTTTCTCTAGCTTTATCATTTAATATTATTTTAATATTATATGTAAGATTGGTCCTTTGAATGAAATATATATATTACATATTTATAGTTTTTAATGTTTGATCTGATCCGAACCGAATCTTCGATCTGATTACCCGAAAACATAACCTCAAACGTAGCGATACCAAAAAAATTGGTCTCGTGGCTGTAACTTCCACCCCCCACCCCCTATACGTTTCGTCAAGCTCCGCCACTGATGACTTTGGGTGGGCCCATATGTAATTATCTTAGTTGTTATTTGTTTTGTGTTTTAATAGAAATAGACTAAAGGGGTTACAATTTTGTTAACGTAAGATGTACTTTTGTCAATTTACGCACAATTAATTGAAGAACCTTAATGGTCATCCATTCTAGCGATAAAAGGTGTTATGTTTGTCCAGACCTTCAGACTAAATAGATTTGAAACCTAGGTTGAGAGGTGGTATTTAAGTACATCTCAGATCTCAGAAGTCATCGGTGTAATTTACTCTAAATAAATAAACGTATGTTTAGCGATGGTAAAATAGAAAAAAACGGAATATAAAAACGCTACTTCATTTTTTAATCGGTCCTAATGTTACAAGTTTTAAAACCATGCAAAAAACAACAAAAAGATCGGCAAATTAATACACAAGAAGTTTACGCTGTGAACTTGCGATAATCAGCGTGTGTCAGCCGTCAATGGTGAACAATCGGTGGTGCTATATATACCCTCCTCTAAATTATTTTTACTTGCTATACTTTTCCCCTCAACTTGTAAAAATAGTTAATTTGTGCTTTTATTTTTTTATTTACCATATCACTTTAATATGTTAAAAAACTTTTTTTAATTTTATTTATTTATTACTACTTTTAGTCTTTATATTTTTTGTATTTTATTATTTTTATTTACAGTGGTTAAAAGTGTTCAAAAAAAGGCAAAAACAAAAAATATCTGAAAACCAAATCATATTCATAACCGTAAATTTCTAAAACTAATTTTTTTTCTTAAGGTAAAATATGACAAGTTTTAAAATTTATTTTAAAAAAATATAACAAGTAATAGAAGGGGTGTGTACACCTGAAATCTAAACAATTAAAAACATGATCAAGTAAAGTTAAAACAACCATGAAACGTGTGTGGACTCATCATATAACACAAAATGTTAAACTTGAATCATTCAAAGTCATTTAACAAGGGTGACAAAGTATAGAAATGAAGTATAAAGCCAAAATCACAAAACTAATAAATCTATACGAGATATCCAAAAAAACGTTGGAACAATCTTATTAGAGACTAGAGAGAAAATCTTCCAACATGCTTTGTAATTATGAATACTCTTAACTAATGGTTCAAGAGTTGACCTTTTATGATGATGCCACAAATTCATTTTGTATAAGTTATAGGACATGTATAAATTTTCTTTTCTTTTTGAAAGGTCAAGAATGCATGCGTTCAAACACAATAGTGTATTGGTGAAAACAAAAAAAAATTAGATTTGTAACACAACAAGATATATCAAAAAGAAAAAAAAATTGTAAGATATTACGTTTTGGGTTCGTCTGTAGATTGATTGTGATCATTAATTGGTCACTTTTGTTTTTTGAAATTGATTTTACATAAGTTAAAAACTTGGTTCTTTTTAGCACCCATCTTTTATAAATCTAGATACTAAATTTAATTCTCCAGTTCATGCATCTCTTGAGATTACAAGATAAATAAGGGTGATCATTATCTATCTATATATAAAAGAAGAAAGTTAGCTACAATATAATTTAATAAATTTTTACTTTAACCACAAAACTTTAGTTTTTTTAATTACATACTCCTTCAAACTTTAACCACAAAACTTTAGTTTTTTAATTACAAGACAAATGACCATTTCATATTATTTTATTATTTCCTTTGGAGATTAAAATAGTTTACATTGAATATATTTATTGCTCCCATATTTTTATTATTTTTAGTCTTAAATATCTTTTGTGTTATTATTATAACTTTTGAAATATAATATTTTTTAAATTTAAAATATCTCATTGTAGAGTGTTTGTTTTTATTTTTATTTCGACAAGCCTTTTAAATAATTACGAATGCAAAAAAATGCTTTTTTTACCTATGTTTTGATATAAACTCTATTAATATCGAACAAGTCAAATATTATATATTTTTATTATTCCGTATACGTTTCCATTTAAATATTGTTAAGAATCAGTTTGTTCTCGTCACATAGCGTGCTAAATACACACTAGTTAGATGTTAAAGTACATTAATGTATCTTGCTCTTATAAAATATATGTCCATTCCAACATGTTTTCCCTTATTCAAAAGTCAATGTTGCCCGACATATAAGTAAGATTACTAGAAGTCAATAAATTCAATAACTAAAGTTGCAACTAGATTCAATAACTTCAATCAAATCTCACTACTTATTTTAATCGAGCTTTAAGTTTTATCAAGTTTAGTTAAGTTTAAAGTTGTATTCAACATCAAGTTCAAACTAAAATCAATAACTTTGATCAAGTATCACACTTGATTTCAATCAAGTTTCAAGTTTCACCATAAGCCCAATCAAATTTTAGTTTTGATCAAGTAAATTTATTTTTCATTCAACATCAAAGCATCACGTAAATCTTCAAGCGGTGGTGTGGTGGTAAATAATGGATTTAATCTTGATGATTGTCAAAGGAGGAAGAAAGTTGGGGACTTGTGTGAGTCGCAAGCCAAAGAAGAACGAGCGAACATGTGTGGTTCGAACCTGTGTGGTTTAGGAGAGACGGAACCTATGTGGTTACAAGAAAGAAATTTATGAGGATTTAAAGAACTTGCGTCGTTTAAGAGGCAAAGTAAAACTTGTTTGGTAAAACAACCTGTGTGGTGAAAGGAGAAGGCTTTAGTTTGCGTTGGTAAAAAAAAGAGGAGACAAATATGTAAAAAAAAGGACGTAGTGGTGTTTTTTTTGTTAGCAAGGACAAAAAGATTAAAAAAAAACTAAATTTGACAGAATGAATAGTTTGTTAGGAAATGAGGGTGTGAAAGGGAGTCTTTCTGACATCTTCTATTGCGGATATAAAAAGAATGAGAAAAATCGGATTCAGTTGTCAACTGTCCCTATCGGAATTAGGATTGACTACGGATTCGAGCCATAGCACATGGTTTCATAAAACCACATGATTTTCCCGATCTAAATCAAGCAGGTTTTACATGAAGAAGATTTGGCTTAGTGTGTTCTATTCGATACGGGTAAGAGAAGAACCTGACCCGGTATTATTAAAATAATAGAGGAAGCAGAACCAAGTCAAGATGATACGGATCAACCCCTTTTTTGTGCCAAAGATCTTATCAATTCCGAAGGAACTAGAGTTCCATCTCTTTTGCATTTCCATTCAAGAGTTCTTATGTGTTTCCACGCTCCTTTGAGACCCCGAAAAAAGGACAAATTACATTGGTGTGACAAAGGAAATATTATGTGTTTATATGTGAAAACAATGTGAAGGTATTGAATGTTTTTATGATACTTTTTACACCATGACCTACCCACGCGCAGGAAGGGTGCAAATACGGGTTCCGCCTGGAAAATTTGGGTCGCCCGCGCACCCGAAAATCCGGGTCCGCAGTTCACATTTTGTTTCAGAACACTGCTTTATTTCGGGAATATTTCAGGCAAGTGGCAAATCCGGCAGTGCATCGTCACTGTTACGAACCGTGTACCCTGGGAACAAACGATGAATCTTTTTAAAGAAATTGTGTCAAATAGTTGCATTAACTTTTAAAGAGCAACAAATCATCTTTTTATAGTAACAACAACAAATTATACAAGTTGTCCCATTAAGTGTTTGAAAATAAAAACATTTTGATAAATGTAAAGTTTATCTTTTAAACTACACCCGATGACGTGTTGCTCCAAGTGACTAGACACTATGATGCTTAAGATGTGTGGGAAGCCTGAATACTTTGATACTTGAGAGCCGAAAGAGTACAAATCTAGATCCTGAGTACAAACTCAATGGGATGCTTGCTATAAAGTTTAAGGGGGCTACAGCTTAAAAGATGAAGTGGTAGTGAGAAAGCTTTTAAACTCGGTTTCTTGTAAATTCTTACAGATTGTGGTTTCAATAGAGCAATACTCGAATCTCGAGACAATATTAATCAACTAAGTTGTAAGAAGATTAACAGCATATGAAGAAATTATCAAAATCAATGATGAGAAAGATAACGACCAAGGTTAGTTTTTTTTTTGTTTAGAGATAAAGGGCAATAAGGACCAAAGCAAGAGAGTCTAGTTATGGGTGAGAAAGTGTGGATGACAATGGTGATCGGTAGTGGACGTGGATGAGAAAATGGCATAGGAGAGAATAAATGTGGAAGAGGTTTTGGACGGAATGCTACGAGTGGGAAAAATATGAAAAAATTTCATATGAACATCTTAAGCTGGAAAAATTAAGAAATTAATGAAAGAAAGTATCGAGTAAAATAATAGAAGATAAAATATATAAGAAGATAAGATTTAGCAACTTGCAAATCTTTAGATAGTCTAGTTGTGCAAGTCGTGCGTTTATTGTTTAAGTTGGTTAAGTTTGGTATAAATAGGAGTCTAAGATTTTTATAAGTGTATGATTGTGTGGTGATTTGATTATTTATATAAGAAAAGAATAGTAGGTTGTGTTTCACCCTAAAAAAGTTTTACTATTTATTTTGAGCTAATCGTCTAACAATAAACATATAATTTTTCTCTAGTAGAAATCTCAGATTCGAATTTTGCTTCGACTGGTTTCTACCATAACCTCTTAAAAGTCATTTGTGTAATGCAAGTTGCGATTTACCTGATTTATTTATTAACTTGATATTGACTAATACTATGAGTTTATCGGTAATGGTTCTTATGATTAGATAAAAAAAAGTTTTACGTACATCTAATTTTGAACTTTTGAAGTTGGAGAAAAGAATAAGATGACTTGGTCGCTCGCAAATGGGTGGTGCTTGGACCATTAGAGGGTTGTAGCTTAAGGGCTAGTCGACTTAACGGTCTGGGCGGTCAATTTACTTTTGGTTGATTTACCGATGGTTTAATCACAATAAAACAAATAGGTTTAATAATTGGGGAAAATTGGGTTAATCAATAGTAAATAACAAGAAAATAAGGCCAAGAGTTAATTATTGCAGGAGACCAAACAACTACTTATCATAAACCCAACTGGTCATATTTTGTTCGATACATACAAAAAAAAACCCTAATCTTTATAATTTAGAAATCGAATCTCAAACCAAAACCACCTTGCGTCACTGGGTTTGGAATTGTTGATGAATGATGGGGTCACATAAGACAGATGACTATGATACGTGTAATCAAATGAAGTAATGGGATGCAAAGAGATACCATAAGAGGAGACACGATGATGACACGTGTAGATTTTTTTAAAAAAAAAAAACCCACGCAGGCACGCATAGATAAACTTGTATGTTAATGCATATATTATGTGTATGTTATTGTAGCTAAGACTCCTCTTTTATATAGAGGAGTAATATGTACACAAACCTCTTTTGTCCTGACATTTTTATTTTATCAATACCAAACAATATTTATTTTTAATGGATTAAATATTCATAACTTATAAAAAAAATTCTGAGTTTTGAGGTCACAAAGTTTTCATGTAATCAACGGGGTCAACGTCTGAAAAGGATCGAGGCAAATTGAAATTTCTACACAACACACTCCATATAAATTTCAAAGTTCAGTGGGCAGTTTTCCTCTTTTATCCAGTCAAAAGACATAAGGTTGAACACATACAAGCAACTGAAATTGTTGTGACAAATTTACACATATATATTATATATATATAACATGAAACAATTAATTCAAATATTAACAAAACCGAAAAAAAAGGCATAAACGATGTATGTAAATCCTCTCATCACTCTCACTCTCACTCTCTATATTAAAAATAAAAGAAGAGAATAAGATCAAAATAAAGAAAAGAAGAAAATCAAAAGCACATTTGTCACTTGATTACTTCCTGTTCCCAGTTTTCCTTTTAACTTCTGCAGATGCTACCTGCCTCCCACCTCGCTGAGCAGCCACATTTGCCATTTTCCGTGAAGGTGAGGGCCCGAGGTTTGGAACCATTGTTCTGCTGCTGCAAAGTAATCAGACAAACTTGGGTGAACAAAAAAACCAAATAACCGATCCCAAACAGATTTAAACAATAATTTGAATCAATTGAGAAACTGAAGTTTGGTATGTTTTCTCTTAATAACTAATTAGAATGATTCAGTTTTGGTTATACACATACATACGACTAACCAATTTAAGCGATATGTACAAGGAAAAACAATTTAACCGAACAAAAACCGATTTAACTAAACAAAAAACAGCCACAACTTCAACATTCTGGTTAACCAATTTACATGAATAAAAAATCGAACCACCCTTTGAAAACCGATAACTGATTTACCAAACCCAATAGTTAAGGTTTTCTGATAACCAGAGTGTTTAGTTACCAACCCTAAGATTCAAACACTTGATTATAAATGGAAATTACATTCTATTGTGACAATGTTTTTTAATTTTTCTCCAATTTTTAAAAAGTTTAATTTGTAACTTTTGCCCATGCTGACTTTTTTACAGGGTGTTGGCCCGACCATCTTAACTAATTACCTTGAATCATAATTTTCAAAAGTCCTGAAGGTTTTTTTTTCTTACAATAAAATGCTCACCCTAAACAAAAATCATATAATACCTTTTATGTGTCATGATATGATAAAATTTTATACGGAGAATTACTACCTTAGTTCTGGGCTCCTTGCTGACTTTGCATTTAAGTTGTTGACTTTTGACATACCCCCATTGGTCAAACTTGAAAGTTTTGAGTGATTAAATTGCCAGAGTAGATCTGGCTCAGATGAGTCACTAGTGGCAGCATCAAGTTCATCAAGATCATCAGTAGTAGCAACATCAAACCCATTTCCACCTGTAAATATGTTGTATGATTGTTCCGGGAGATACTTTTGGTAAAAGGAATCAGACATTCGGGAATTTTCGGGTTCCCAACATCCAACGGTCCCACGTGATCCGTCTTGTTTGTTTACCATCACCTTATCTACCCAGTCACCCGACCCGATTTCTCTATCATCTTCGCCGTACGTCTCACCAGGGCTGCTTACTGGCGGCCAAGGTGGTGAGTTTCCTAACAGCTCGTCTAAATCAATACTCTGGGTCTTCTGCCTTGATCTGTATTTGTTTCTAGCCTAAAACATAGACAAAATGTTATGTTAAGATTGATAAAACAAAGGATAATGCACGCATGCCCATTTAAAAATTACTATGTACCCACCTAAATAGCAAAACAACATTGCAAGCGATCCACATATCTGTTTTATTTAATTTATTCTAATTACGGCCATAAGCTTGTTGAAGAATTATAAAATGACAAAACTGCCTACATTCTACTAAAAGGTGGATTGCCAAAATATATTCGAGTAGAATAGGGTAATTTTTTTAATTTTAGAACTCTAGACGTGACAAAAGCTTTAAAGTTGGGAACTTAAGACATTTTCGTTATTTTGCAACTGACAAAATTTTGAATGGAATTGGCAAAAACCAGAGCATAATATATTTTGAAGTAGAACTTATAATGATATATATAGGGTAAGGTTCCTTTGTTAACCTTTGTTTATTACGATAACCTGTTAACCCTAATGTAGTAAACACTTACACCATAATTATGCAGTGTAACTAAAACTTTACCCATTGATGTAATGATTTTTTCCCTATTTTCAAAATTTACATCCCTTTTAAAAAAAAACTTTACCCTTTAAAACCTTCTTAACCTTTTTGTATGATGTTATTTTTTTAAAATAAACTACAGTAATAAATAGATCATTTTAATATCTTTAATTTGAGCATAGTGTTACTATAACTTTTTAAAATTTCTAACATTACTAGTTTTACCACTATAACCCTAGCTTACAGTGGTGACATAGTCTGCTATGAACCACTAGTTGAGACAATTGGTTATTGCAATAAACAAGGGTTAACATTTGATCCATCTCCTATATATAGTTGTATGTGTGTGTGTAGAGAGAGAGAGAGAGGTAGAGTTACCTCAATGTTGCCTATTTCACCTGTTTGTTTCCTTCGAACCTGAACATTTTCATGTTCCCCTTCTTTGCGTGCTAAAGCTGCCTTTAGATTGGCAATCTGGGAAAGCAAATATGAATTAAATATTAATCAATCTTCAAGCACCATAATTTTAAGTAGTCGTGGCGGATATAGGGGTGATTTAGGACCTGTTCTTTGAGGTCTTTGACATCTGAACTGTCTTTATTTACTCGTGCAGCACCAAGTTCAACAGTGGCAACCCGTTCGGCGAACTTGAGCGTACTAAGTGTTTCTCCTACGGCATCCAGCTCTGGGCTTATGTGAACAAACATAAGTGTCTTTGCCTGCCCACCTAACATAGCATAACATACACAAAGATTGAACCTCTAGTTCACAAAAATATAGATCGAATATGTGTGTGTATGGTTGCATTTGTTTACCAAGTGAATCTTGGAGTAATTGTGTGAGTTTGCTGTTTCTATAAGGGACGTGTGCATTCTTTTGGGCAAGTGAAGATATGACATCCCCTAAGGCTGACAAAGATTTATTAATATGTTGTGCCTCTTTTAATCTATCTCCGGTTACTTCAGATTTATCCACCCGTTCACTTCCTGCAAGATCTACTAGATGCATACAACCACGAAGAACACCTCCTGATGTCAGATCTCTCCCTTGCACATGTACAGTCAAGCAACTGCATTGATTGAAATTTAAACAGTTAATTAATGGGCTAACTATAAAAAGACAACAAACTTTTTTTTAGTCCATAAAACCTTAAGTTTCAAGAGTACTGATTTAAGGTAACCTGTGAGAGCGACTACTACGGTCATTGAGAGCTGTTGCACCCACAGCCCGATTTCTTTGGCCTAAGTTCATCAGATCAATAACATCAAATGTGGATGAAACACGGACCAAACTAGCTTCTGGAACATTGAATCCGTTCTGTGAGTTATTGCGAATCTCTAATGTAATAACAGGTTAAGGAAATCTAAATTACATCATATTAGGAAAGAAATACAAGAGAGTAAATTTGTTGCTGTATTTCCAAGAATAAGTAAAAGGATATCTTTTAGTAAAACCGTCATTAGCAAGGAGATCTCGCACTTGCTCATTGTATATTTCAATCATCTGAACAGAAACATCATACTGAAAAGTTCCCTTTCTCTGCTCTGCTAGAAGAAACAAATCGCTTAGTGCCCTGTAGTTAACTCCTTGATTTTTCTCAGTAAGATCTTTTGGTCCACTCTGGATGAAAGAAAGCAAGGAAATATTATCTTAACACTTGGTTGATGTTATTTTAGATTATCTACAAAAATATAAACTTAAATTACCATTGTATGTGTTTTTCCGGATCCAGTCTGACCATATGCAAATATACAAACATTGTAACCATCAAGAACAGAGCGAATTAGGGGTCGGGTATCTTCAAAGACTTCCTCTAACATTCACATGATTACGTATAAGATATCATCACCAAGTAACAACTTTAACTGTATAAATGAAGAAACACCAACCTTGGGTTGCTGAGGGCCCAAATACTTTGTTGAAATTAAATGATCTACGTCCTTTTCCATACTTTGGTGGGGTGTTGATTGTTATTGTTCCTTCCTCAATGCAATCCACAGTATTTGTAACGTTTGACTGTCTTCCCAAGAAAGGTCTCACCCGACAATAAACTCTAATATTTCCTGTTATGAGAATACAAATTAAAAGTTATGACAAATCTAAGTTCTAAAGACAGGCTCATTGAACTAATAGAACAAAGTGATGTCACTTTCTGGAAACTTGTAGACACCTTTAAGATCTTGTACTTGATTATACAGCTTTCGATTCTCCTCAAGAACTCTATGATATCCTGAAGCTGCCTGAGCTAGACCAAAAATGTGTTGACCTACAAACGGAAAAATGAGTTCAGAAATGACTGTTTGAGAGAAAGACTAAAATAAGAAAGAAATATTATTCTAAAACCTACCTAGATTCTGTATTTCTTCAAGGAATTTCTTTTGCATAAATTGCATCCCAGCTTTTGTGGTTGACAGACTTTGCCTCAATGACTGAAAAGCCCATGAATTAACATAAGGAGCATAATTAAAAAAAAAAAAGATATAACACACTTCACAATGGAGTATACCTTGATATCTTCTTGTTGTGCATCAAAAGCCATTTGATGTCTCATGTGTTTTCTTTTTATTTCTTCATCAAGAGCGGAATTTTTATGAGAGATTTTATCTTTCACTACGATTGAGGAATTTCTCTCTTCTACCTTTAGTGATATAGAAAAGTAATTAAAAGATGTAGCTTATTAATGTTTGCATATGAAATGGTGTTACAGTTGTTCGGTTGATGGAATAAAGCAGAATCAAGAATATACAACGTTACCTTAACATCACAAGATGTATGTTTCAAAAAAGTTCTGTTTCCACTTGAAATAGGAGAATCCTTGGGAACAAGTTTTTGCTGTTGAACAATAATTAATCAAAATTACAGGTAACTATGGTGCCCAAACCAATTTCAATGTTTATACATGATTTAAAGTTTTACCAATTCAACTTGACTTGCAATACGATGTTCAAACTCTTCCATGACCTTGCTTAATAAGGATTCTAGAAGCTGCACAGGCAGAAATGGCATCAAATGGTGTATTATCACACTACAGAAGAAAGATAAAACACAACATTTCTGAAATTAGTTAATGTGGTACACAATTTTACTGAGAACCATTCGTTGCACTTACAATGGGAACTTCATCAGGTTTTTTATCCAACAAAACTGCACGAACGAGTGTACTTAAGGATGAATTTTGCTGCACAGAAGAACATTGAGAGTATCAAGATAAACTATGATAAGAAAAAGTTAGCATCAGTTAGCAAATTTTACATCTGTAATGAAAATGCAAAGCAATGTATTATTTATTTTTTAGCGTACATGATTTCTTAACCAATAATTGCCAATTTGCAACAAACTTACCATTTCATACCCAAAATATGCAGTTTTGTAACCATTTAGTGCCACATATTACCATTTTTAAACAGTTAATGCAAAAAAAATTTGCGGTTTTTATCATTCAATGCAACAATTTGCATGCTTTGGTAAGAATTGTTGTATCTCACACTAAATAGTTATAGGTGTATTATTAAAAGGTGAATAGTGCGATTCATGTTTATTACTTTAGTTAGATAACAGTATAAATGATAAATTACCTACCATTTTGTTATTATCAGTTTCTTGAGATTGAACATTCATCTTTGACAAAGAATATGTGAACGGGTCTGAGTTTTTGCGAACAATGTTCTTGTTAGGTGTACTTGGTTTCACAGTTCCCCCAGATCTCCATGTCCCATGGCCACCTGTTTGTTTCCACTCGCTGTAGGATTTAAGTGCCAACACACAATTTACAATTCTTGAAGATTTTCCTCCCTGAAATATTGAAATGGCATTATTTTCCGTAACCATGAACACAATAATCAGATATTATTCCAATAAAACACCCACCTGTTCTAAATCAGATGCTTCAAAGGTAGGGAGCCCCAATTGTTCAACAGCTACTAGAAAGTTCCTTGCATTCTCAAAATACTGATACGCAGATAAAGCAGCTCCATCCGGTCCAGCAGTAGAATCACATGAACTTTCAACCACCTGATCAAATCAAAACCTTAATTAACTTAAAACTTAACCACTAGTTAAACAATGAGATTGTTGCAAATGAAGAATAACCGTTCAACCTTAGACACAGCTCCTGGATGAACTTTATTAAGCACATTACATAAAATCAATCCACTCCTTAAACCAAGCCTAAATTCCTCCTCAGAAGGCTCTGCAGGCAAATCCTTTGCCCCAACAACTCCTACCATTTTCCTCAACCAAGCTGCACCTTCATATCTTCTTATTGCTACACATATTTCCAAATTCCACATGTATGAATCACGATTCAGATCCAACAAAATTCACCAAAAATTAAATAAATCAAAGCATTCAAAGCTACCAATCGGCAATCACTTTAAATTTCACATCAACAACGCATAAACACAGCACATACTTAAAATCACACAATTACGCATAACATTAACGATTTACACCAAATATTAGCGTTTAGCAAAATCAACGCACTCAAAGCTACCAATCGGCAATCACTTCAAATTTCACATCAACAGTGCATAAACACAGCACAAAATCACACACAAAACCACACAATTACACATAAACACTAACGATTTACACCTAATATCAGAGAAATCAAAGCATTAAAAGCTACCAATCGCCACTCACTTCAATTTTCACATCAACAATGCATAAACTCATACATAAAAACAATAAAACCACACAATTACGCATAAACATCAACGAATTACAAACATATGAACCATACCAGCTTCCTGTGCACGACGTGAGTCCAAATCGAGACTTTGTGAGCGGTTAAGCACGTCCTCCACAACTGACGCCATCGAGAACGATAATGCACTCTCCTCCGCCATGATCGAGCATAAATTATGATGTTGAAGATGAAATTGAAGCTTTGAATTCGGTTATGAAGATTAACAGAAAGGAAATAGGGTAGGGTGAAGAGGTTGCTTGCTGCTTAATACAGAGGTATAACTATAACATTCGCCATCTTTGCTTTTGTATCCTTGTTTTATAGTAGTACTGTTCATGTACTACCCAAATATAAATATTTATTATTCATTGTTTAAAACTTAAAACCCATAAATGTGGTTGTTATAAATAACTATCTCTTTCATTTGTTTGTCATAATTATCCTAAAGTCATTTTGTAAATAAATTTATATAGCCTAACTAGAAGAAGATAAATCAACTTACTTTAATGTAATAAGTATATTAATTAGTGTTTGTGTTATTTTTATTTGTTATATATGTATCAAAGCTCAAGTAACATTCAACGTTTCAAAAAATAACAGGGATATTTCTTTTGATTATGCTGTTAATTGTTATGATCACAAGTGAAGGTGATGAAATGGCATGATAATAAACAAGTAGAACATAAGGTTTTATAATGGCATCTAATTTACTCATACAAGTTGAACTATGCGTAGCTAATATAACCTACACATAATTTTTATATGTGAACAATTTATATGTCAATGATTTTATTTATTCATATTTTTTGTTCTAAATTTCAAGCGAGATTTAATCATTTTCTTTATTTTTTTAACTTTTTAATGTCAAAATAAATAAAAGATTTATTCAGTTTTCGTAATATTGAGTGTTCTACATAATCCCTCTGTTTGAATACACATGCATACACATGAGTTTAATGCATAACTAATTTTCAATAAGAACAACTTACCTATAATGCTACAATATATTAATGGAAAGTTATAAGATTACATAATCAACTTATTTATAACCGGTAAAACCAACCAATTATGTGTTTATACAGAATTTACAGTTCTCTAATAAAAATTGATTTTCTATTATACTAGCATTCCTGATTTTATATGTATATAATAACAGTAATAATAAGTACTATAAAATATATATTGCATTTTAATTTTGGATTACATGGCATCTTTTTATTTTCTTTTTATTAGAAACCGAAAGTGAAAGTGGAAGAAGCATCAATTGGTTATATATGTTTTTATCTTTCCAGGTTGGGTGCTCTTGGAATCCTAGGACCACCGTCTATGTTACTCCTATATTATCATAACATGCTGTTTTTCATCACTTTTGTTAAAGTGTGACAAATATAAACTTTTATCTTTTTAATATATATAAAAAATAAAACCTTTAAAAAATTGAAACTTAATATCATATCACCTTAATTTTTACAGAGTAGACACCTATGATCCATGAGATACGCGACATGGTAAGGCGATGTAGTTTTGATTTTGTAGATTGTTTTGTAATACATAATGTTGAGATTATGGTAAATATTACTGTTTTTGTTTCTATATATTGATGTAGGTTTTAGATAGATTGATGTGAAATGACAAAAAGTAAAGTTGATGTTGGTGCCTAATTACATGTGAATGTGATAACATACAACATTGCTTCTTATTTACTCTCCATATCCTCATGCTGACAAACTATATGAAGCTTTTGCCTCACTACTCTTGCCTCCAAAATTCCAAACAATTTTCCTTTAATTTTTTAGAATTATGTTACTATTAAAATCCATATAGCAAAATATTTATACGTATTGTACAAGTCTTTATTGCATGTTTGAGTTAGCATAGCACAAGTTTCATTTAAGGTTGTTTGAAAAGCTTGCGCCTAGCTCGTAAATTAGTTTGTGACCATAAAGTTCATAATGTGCAATATTAATTGATTAATCTATTTACATATGAATTTATAATTCTTTTTTTATGATTTCGGTAAACAATATGATATTCCATCATAGGCGTTAGGTTTTTCTTATGTGAAAGGAAATTAAAGTATTACTTTTAGAGAGATGTTTGCTTTTAGATATAAATAGAAAAGTAAGAATGGAATTAGTTAAGAGTTTTGAGTGAAAGAAGGCAAAACATCATTTTCAAGCAACTAATGGTTGTTGAAAAACAAACCTAGGTGATATTAATACTATATGAACCAACCTAACATCACTTGAGATATTGCCTATGGGTGTGGGTGTGGGTGTGGGTGTGGGTGTTGGGTGTGGGTGTGGGTGTGGTGGTTTCTCTTTGTCCAAAAGGATATATTTGTCCCATTAATATGTCTTATTGTTTTGGATTGATGACTAATGGCACCATAAACTCATTAAATCCAAAATTGGTCAAATATGTATATTTTTATGAAGGATAATACAATAGAAATACTATATTTTTTAAGGTAGCATGAATTCTAATTAAATATCTTTAATTATAATATCTAAATCTTTCCTGTTAAATCTTTAAAAAAAATTTTTTTTTCGAATAAGAGGATACTATAATGGATTGTTTACTTTTCAATACAATATCAATTCTCCTTTGCTAATTATTACATGCAAAAAAAAGTCGAGATAATATTATTTTGTAAATGAAAAAAGCTAGATGAATATTGACTTTTTTAGGATAGAAAAAGTGATATGTTATTTCCAATAAGAATAATGATTTATTAAAGCAATTGAAAACCACGTAGTTACCATAATCATAACAATCCTTTTTGAGTTGGCCATAGGTTAAACAATATGCTAATCCTTTTGGTCACTTAGAAAGCTAATAACAATTACCAATAATCAACTTCATTAATCAAAACCCTAGGCATTTAATCATATTATCCTACTCATTAACTTGTCAATCCCTTCACATTATTCATTAATTTCATAAGATTCATGTCACTATTGATACTAAGGTGTCTATGGTACAACAACGTTATTACGTTTATTTCATTTTGTTCGTCTAATTGATCTTCTAAAAATACCTTTCAATAAAGTAACAATCAAAGAGTGATTGTCCTGAATCTAAGGAATTAATAAAATAAAACATAGATTTTTGATTAATAATGCTAAAAAGTTTTGTAATTCTTTATATACATACAATAAAGTGGGAAAGAAGCAAATGCTGGTGGTGAGTGAGGGCCCAAAGCCAAGGGTGACAATTGGCAAAGATATCATGAAAGCAAGGCACACTTCTTTTTCTTTATTTTTTTTGGTGTGTGGTGTGGTGTAGTGAGTTGTGACTAAACTAAATATGATGATGTTTGTCATATAATCACCCCTTCCCACCCATAATAATATCCAATCATTCTTCTTCCATTCTCTCTTTATTGTTATACATGATGAATATCCATGTGCAAAGTTGCATAAAAAACTTTACTAAAATGCTTTTTATTTTTACCATTTTGCTAACAATTTTGCAGCTTTGAGGCCACCCATTTTGACCCTAAGCAATGTGGCACCAAGATATAAAGGCTAAAAGAGAAGTCAAGATGGCATGGTCCATGGTCAAGTACCTCCTAGACCTTGTAGGGGTTTTACTTGAACAAAGAGATTTAGTACTATTTGGTCCCTATTTCCTACGATTAATACTTTATCAATTTAACCTTCAAAGGGTGACATAACACTACGAACCTAAGTCCCGCCAACAAAGGTTTTAAATTCAAATCCAGCTTTCGTTGGTTAAGTTTATAAACCGTTTGAAGGCCACCTACCTAGCACAGATTGTGGTTTACCCAATTTCATTGGTTAGCAGGTTCTCAGGGTCTCAACAAAAACACTTTTTTGAAGATCTATTCTAACACACACTATGATCAAACCTATAAACCAGTTGGTGTTTTCTCAAACTCAACATCCATAAATCTTGAATTTGATTACTAATTTGGTATATACCACCAAAGAATATGAAATTTTGTAATTATACAAGCGTTTAGGTTTAAAAAATACGACTATGGTATTGTTTTGGTTACCATGTATTCAACAATGCAGATTATCATCATAATGTGTGAGGTTGAGGGTCAGAAGGGAATAAAGTGACAAGAAACCGGTGAATCATTTCAAAGCTGGTAAATGTTATAACAGCAGCAGGGGTTGTCCTGAAGAGGTTAGTAGCACAACCGCGGTAGAACCCAGGAAGCCCTTCTTTTGCAAATACTTTCTTTATGCAATCAACCATTCCCGAGTACCTCTTTTCAGAATGGTGCCCTTGCTCTTGCAGCCTTGACCTAACAACCTGTTATATGGTCTAGCATTAATATTTAAAAACCATCAAAACATTGATGGTGTATTTACATCATACCTCATGTGGATATGTTAAAGTGGATGCAAATATTTTTGAAACAGAAGAAGCAACAGCGACATCACGAGCACCAAGTTTATCAGCTGTGGTACCCTCTGTAATTATAGAAAAGAGAAGAAAATAATGTTATTGTTTACAGTATATTGTTGGAAAGAGGGAACTTTAAGTATTATAAAATTGCTTCTACCTCTACTAGCCAAATAGATTTTGATCTTCTCATAAGCTGGAAATTGGATAGCAACATGACTAATGCCCACCAGTGCAGGTACTAGACCACTGTCCAAAGATTACAATATTTAAGGTCACGAAAGTTGAAATTAAGTGCAACATAATATTAGTGAAGTAATGACAATATTATATTCAAATATATGATGAGTGTTAACCACCTGTATAAGCCACGAATACCCTCTTCACGAGCAATTTTTCTCAAAGCTGATAGCGTACCCCTATATGGTATCAGGCCTGCTCTCATTCCTTGAGTCTGCACAATGGAACCAAGAAATTCAAGTGGTGTTTGGTTTGTGGTTAAATCACTGTAGGTATAGGTTTGATAGCATGATGGAATGGGAATGGAAAATTTCCATAACCACCTTCTATGGCAGGTATGGAGAATATGATTCATAATTGTAAAACACAAACCACTTAAACCAAGCACAAATTATTTCCATTCTCATTTCCAAACCTAAATCCAAAATTCCAAACATACTTGCAGCCTTGTCTTCACAACCCACAAAGGATTTGTCACAATGGTTGTTGCAGCTCCAGCCCCTGCAGCAGCTACCATATTGGCACCAAAAGACAGGCCATGAATTCCATCTAAAGATGCATAATAACTACCACATATTAATCACTTGAAATGGAAGAGCCCGAAGACAAAGCAATTAAGGAATAAGAACGACATATCATTAACTATAAGTTAAATACATATGTAATATGTTATTCAGATGACAGAAATACAAGTAATAGATCTGAAACTAACCAGAGCCAAGCAGACCTTTGAGCTGCTCGTAGATAGTAAAATAAACCTGCAAAATGTAACAGGATTTCTTTTTTAAAGAGCTGAACCTTGAAAGAAAACAACCAGCAGAACCTCCAACTAACAATAAATTACACAAAAGAAGTCTTGCATATATACAAATTTTGTTGGAAACTAGTAACTAACGATACAATAAACAATATACTAAAAAACTCATCGGTAAATAAAACAATTTACTAAAAGACCTGGTACCCATGTATTTTTTTCTTTGTCTTTTTTTTTTGTTGATTGCTATGCACTAGGTCATGGAAGTACTTTATTTTAAATTCTTTTAAACTTGAAGCACTGCTATGGAATTTACTGTCCATAACCTTGTTTCTATACAATAAACTCCTAGGAAGGAACCCGACTATTTGTAACTATTGACTTGATGTTTAATAAAAATAGGATCATGCCATCACATTTCAAGCAGACATGACATATGAAAATGATATTATAGTGATGTGTATAGAGTAATGTCATGTACGAAGATATATGGTTAGCAACTTAGCATAGATTCTAAGATTCTGTTAAAAAGGCTTCAAAGATAGTTATGTTTAATATCTTCCTTCATGGAAGCATGGTAGGTTTCTATCCTGTTGCTTACAGGAATGGGGTCCATTATTTGCATAGATCTAATTTGTACCAAGTTCAATTTTAACCATGAAAACAAAATTTCCTAAATAAAGAAGATATTTTACATAATAACTTGTCAGTGAAGATAGCTAATCGCATAGAAATAAAATATCAAGAATACAGCTAACAGGTCAGGACATGTACGCATTAGCATTTTACATTATCTCAGACAAAACAAACCGTTTTTAACTTAACTGAAAACTTCAGTCATTTATAAACTTTACAGTTCATTGGAGATGGAAACTTAACCATGGAAGGACAATTCTTAGCCACAGAAAGCAAGGAATGTAAAAGTCAATTAAATCCAAGAATGAAGAAACTCAATAAGGAAACAAGACAGTTTACAGCTATTCCTTGAACTATATTATAGGACCTAGCTGTCACACAGGGAAGCGTATTTAACAAAATAACAGGTTATCACCCTATCTAAGACCCCCGCCCCTCTCTCTGTTTTGTTCTCCCACTCTTGATTGAAAGATGTTGGGTTATTTGGGATTGCTTACCAAAACTGCTTATTCACTTTTTATAGGTTTTGTTTGCAAGAGAAAATAGTTTTTTTGATTAAGCAAACTTAAATCTTTGTTCCAAGCTGTTTATTTCAAATAGCATTAAGGAGATAAGCATCTTCAATCATTCATACTGAATCCCCCTTTTAGAAAAGATAAGTTTTATATCAAGTCATCAAACCAGTACACTCTTCTTCACTATAAAATAACCAGTGCAGACAAAGCACATATCAAAAAAAAAAAGAACAAGCCCTTAAGGAATCAGAATTCCAAAACTTGTGAAATAAAAAGCATGACTCACCGCCCAGTTTGGAAGCAAGGCAAGAATAGTAGGAGAAAGCCCACGGTACAGCCCGCGCACCCCTTCCTTCCGAAAAATCTGTTCTAAGCTACCTACTATAAGACTACCTGCTCCAAAAATTCAAAAAAGAATAAACCAACAGAATAAAAAACCTAGCTAGAATCATACAATGATACAAACATGGAAGGATTCTTGCAAACAAAACAGTGAATAGCAATTACTACAATTCCAACATCATATATATACTAAATACCCAATTTTTAACAGTTTTCAAACGATAGTATTCATAAACATTGAGTTTAAAAAACTACCACAATCTAAAACCACTTTAAGATCTCCAAACAGGGAAATCATACCTCTCACGGTTCCACCATTAAGCTGGTGAAGACCATGAACCTGAAACCTAGTCTTGATCACATCTAAAGGACACACAAATGTAGCCGCAATAACCCCTGCACATCACAGCACAACCACAAAATCAATCAACAATCAAGACCATAACCTCAGATCAAACACTAAACCCAAAAAACAACCCGCAGCCCTAGCCTTCGATTCATTAAACGTCAACTCAAAAAACCAAAAAGAGAAAATGCAGAAGACGCACCAGCGGAAGCACCAGCAGCGGCATTACAGAGAATCGGGAACGAAGTGGGGGCGTAGGCATCAGCGGCCATAGCTGAGCGATTGAAAAGTGAAGTGAATCGATTGAATTAGCGAATTGAATGAGTCCTCCGTGCAGAGGGCGGTGGGGGATGACGAAGGTCGCATGGCCAGCCAATACTGAACAATTGTGGTTGTTGAATAGTGATTTAGGGTTTATGGAATATTATTTTGATGATGAAGATGATGAAGAAGAAGAAGTCAGTGAGAATCGATGATCGCGATGCAATGGAGAGCCGAGAGGATAAGGAAAACGCCATGAGAGAGAGATGGGTGCACAATGTGTTTGGTTGGTGTTTGGGCGGGCCCCATGGGTTACTGGACAAGTTGGAATATGATTGGGCTACTTGGAGACCAAATTGAACTGTATAAGACTAGGGCCGTTAACAAACCTAATCGAACCGAACACAGCTTTGCTCGAATTTGGTTCGGATTCTGTAACATCCGGAAATTTAATAGAAGTCAATAAAGGAATAATAAAGGTGGCAAATGCAAAGTTAACCTAAGATGAGGGACTAAGGGTGTAAAAGGACAAGAAGGTACAAAAGTGGTGGTTAAAAGGGGCATGGTCGCCCATTTCCCCCACCACACTCTTTTCAGACGAAATATCAGA
>BJCM01211149.1:0-17434 GCA_018326385.1 Flaveria bidentis
CACGACTGAACACTCAGTCAGGCGAATGGACCAACCGTATGACTCAATCGCACGACTGAACCATGTTAATGGTTCAGTCGCCCGAATGAGCAACCCTAACCTATAAATAACACCTAATTCGTGGAAAAATATAAGCATTGAATCCACTTCGACTCCAGACGTACCCTAGCCATCCAAAAGCCTCTAAGTTCGTACTCCAAGTTCATAGAACGCTATAGATCAATTCCTAATCGATTCTTGATGTTAGATTCAATACATTATTGTTTCTACGTGCATTCTCACTGATTGGATCGCCAATCAAATAGGATTCCGCACTATTTGGTTTGGTTTAACACGTTCATCAGTTGGTGTTTCGTTCAAATACTAGATCCTAACAACTGCCTCTGCCCAGAATGTTATAGGCAGCTTTGAATCAGCTAACATGGTCCGAGCAGCCTCAATAAGTGTCATGTTCCTCCTCTCAGCAACACCATTTTGTTGAGGAGTTCTAGGAGCACAATATTGTCTAGCAATCCCTTTTGAGTTACAGAATAAGTTAGGAACTTGATTCTTGAACCCAGTCCCTTGATCACTTATGATTATCTTAACCTTGTGATCTATTTGATTTTCTATTTTAAGAATAAAAGATTTTAAAGTTTCAACAGTTTCAACTTTAGTTCTTAAAAAGAATACCCAAATATATCTTGTAAAATCATCAAAAATCAAAGGCAATATGATTTCCTTCCAATGCTCATTATACTTGTGGGGCCAAAAAGATCCATGTGCAATAAGTGTAATGGAGTAGTGATAGGAAAGGGAAAAAAGATCGGATAGTTGGGCAGAGCGCTTCGCGAAAGAATCGTGTGGCGCGGTGAAGGGTTCCCGTTTAGTTAACAACCTTGGATTTATAAGATGTCCTGTGCTGCTTCCCTTTCAGGCATGCAACACAGTTATCTTCGTAGAAAATTTCCTTTTACGCAAACCATGTACCAAATTGTTTTAACCAACTTATTCATTGATTTAAAATTAACATGACATATTCGTTTATGCCATACGGTTTTCTCATCACTATCAGCTTTGGAAAGAAAGCATGATATTTCATCCAATAGGGAGGCATTGTTCATATCCAGCTTGTATATATTCCCTCTCCTGGGAGATCTAAGAAGCACCAATTCCTTAGGAATTGTCATCCTGGGTTTGAGGATAAGGCACTTATGTTCTATGAAGAGCATTTGATGCTTTTGATCATAGAATAAAGAAACTCTTAACAAGTTATGTTCAAGCTATTGGATATACTCCCTTTGCCTGAAATATATCCTCCGGCCTCACCACCAAACTGGACAGGACCTCCATCAAAATGTTGAAATTGTTGAAGGATATATATGTTCCTTATCATGTGCTTAGAGCATCCACTATCCACAATCCATATATTGTTATTCTTGTCATGCGGATGTCCCTACACATAAGATGAGATGATTAGTTTTGATTAGAAACCCAAGCCTTGTTGGTCTTGGGTTCTTCCAATGATAGTGATATAATTGAACCAAAGTTTATGCATGGGGTTCAATGGATGTCTTTGAAAAAGAGGTTTGGGCTGCAACATCTTCCTTGATCTTCCATTCCATCCCTTGGTTGATCATAGATGATGAGCTTGATGAAGCTTGTGTAGCTTGACATTCTTCCAAAACAAGTTTTCCTTTCTTTAACACTTGTACCATGTGATAGGGTCCAAATGTGAAACCTTTCTTGACTCCTTCTCTTTTAACATTATTTGCATAATATATGCTAGCAGGATTGTAGTAACAATCTTCAGCCATGTGGTTATGCAAACCACACATTATGCATGCAATTGTAATTTTCTGGGAACTTGAGGATTGCATTTTGTCAGGACCGTGTACGTACGGAATACTAACAGATTCTGCGTTTATACCGAATCAAATAGTGCGGAATCCTATTTGATTGGCGATCAAATCTGTGAGAACGTTAAGCCGATCGATATAAGAATAAACTAAACGTTATGAACGAGTAGGAATTGATCAAGAACGATCTATGAACTTGGACTGGCTTTCTTGGACGTTTTGGACGGCTAGGGTTCGTGAAAGTATCAAGTGTTCTTCAATTGTTTCGAATCGTTATGTTTTTCCACGAATTAAGTGGTATTTATAGGTTAGGGGTTTCCATTTGTACGACTGAACCATTAGCATGGTTTAGTCGTGCGACTGAATCATGCGATTGATCCATACGCACGACTGATGGTTCAGTCATGCGACTGAGTCAATCTTATGTCTCAATCATACGACTGATTCAGTCTCCTGGTTCAGTCGTGCTACTGGTCCTTAAGCATGATGTATTCATGCGTATGGTCCATAAGTATGGGCCATTAGCATGAATAATCACCCGACTAGGTTGAACACATTACTTAATCATTATTGACTTAGAATTGTGTACAATAACCTCAAACCTATATAATAAGTTCATTATACTTTAACACAATAATAATATGAAATATTAAACATTAATAAACATTAACCACATATTATATTTCATTGAACCAATTCATTACATATGTGTAAGACATGAAAGACTTTTACATTTAAGCTCATAAACTAGGTACACATGTATCTACAAACTCCCCCTTGGACCTAGTTTCCTTTATCGTCTAACACTCTTCACATGTTTTTGGAACTTCTTGTACTTCTCCTCTTTTGTAACTCCTGCATGTATTTCAAATGCAAAGCAGAGTCTTATCAAATGTTGAAGCTGGAGAGCTTGTACAATGTCTTGTGTGTCATAGAACAATGGCCACTTGTATAATGTGTAAACATCTTCATCTGACAAGTTTGTAAGCCACATTGGGTCGAATACCCGGATAGTATCAATCTTTCCATCTCTGTTTAGCACTATGATCACTTCGCCCGTTTGCCTGTCATAATACCACCATTTGTAGTGTGGAGTGAAGACCTGAGGCATTTCCCGTAAGAGAATCTTTGACATCGTGCGCGGGGGACTCCACTTCAGCACAACTTTAGGCTTCCTAGTTATAGGGTCCACTTCAGACTTATAAATATACCTCTTAGGTTGTTGAGGTCTAAAGTTTACCCTCCTGGCATGGTATTCCTTTTTAACGTAGCCTCGAACCATCCTGACATCTTCCTTGGATTTGCATATAGAAGATCTAAACATGCCTGATGGTTGAGCTCAAAACAAGGAAGAGTCTTAAGATCATGAAGATATCTGAAGTACTCGATTCCTTTCTCTCTCTTAACAGCATAGGTCTTTAAAATACGCACATGCTATGATCTTACCAGACACCTTCTGATGATATTTAACTCTATAGAGCTTGGTGTAGGAATTTTGCTTTTGTGGCACGCGTTGGGCTTTCATCTCTGCAAAATAAGCTGCTTATTCAGCTTTCTTGATATCAACATTTACGTCTAAAGCTTGGGCTAGGCTTTCTTCTTTCTCTTTCTCTTTATCCATTTCCTCCAGTTTCTCAAACATAGCACTGCTAAAAGTATCACCCAAGTTAGGTATAACATTACCTTTGTGGTCAGTGTACTCTGGATAATGTTCAGCAGTGACATCTTCTATCTCAAACTCATAAACATCATTCAGCTCATCGTCACTTGCAACATCTACTTTTGGAGCGTCTTTGACCAGCTCGTTAGGATTCAACCTGAATATTTCAGTGAGTTGTTCATCAGTTAGATCATGAATAATCTCTCCCTCTTCTAGAGTGTAGCTCACAGATCTCCTGACTATCCCTTGCAAGTCAAGAATCATTGTAAGTTGAGTCTTAACTTTCTGAAGGGGTTCGACATCATACTCGTCTGTATTTTGGGCTTCATCTGTTTGATTAAACATTAAGCACATCACACATAAGTCATCATATAAAGCATTTAAACATAAACAAACATAGATGATTGTTAATTACATTAATGTAATATACAATTCAAGTACAAAAGTTTTTTTAAATACAAAGACATCTAAGAATTACTTTTGTCTTGATCGATCGGTTCTTCGGCTGGAGGAGCGGAGGATGAGGCTCATTGATCTTGGTTTCTTTTAGTGTGCCTCTCCTAAGCTTGAGGATTTGAGGCTGATGCAGATGCATCATCTTCCTGATCATCATCATCCTCTTGATCATTTCCGCTCGGTCCTCCCTCCTCAACATCTTCCTCAGTATCATCTTCATCCTCATCATCATCATCATCATCATCACTATCACCATCCTTGATCTTTAGAGGCTCACTCTTTGACCCCTTGAGCTTTAGCAGTATCTTCTTATTCTTCTTCTCAAGCTCCTCTATCCTCAGCACCGAAGCCAACACCAGCTTATTTTTACTAGTAAGTGCTTGGTGGGCTCGGCCAAGAGCTCTCTCATATTGGTCACTTTTCTCGCTGAGCTCTGCGATCTTCTTTGCTTGAGCTGCATTAACCTCCATCATCTTGTGTAGTTGAGTATCCCTTAGCTCATCAGTGGCAAGCAGCCTTAGAACAATGCTGTTGAGGTTAGCCAGCTGTTCCTCTAACCCGATGTGGGGTAGAGTGGGTCCAGTTGTGAATGGGGAGTGTGTGGAGGGACCTGCTTGGTGACTGGTGGTGGTAGATATGGTAGATTTGGGAAGTGGAATGTGTGAGGGATATGGTGGATTGATTGTGGTAGTGGTGGTGGATGGAGTGATAGTGGTAGTGGCAGGAGTGGTGGTGGTGATAGGAGGTGTGGTGGTGGTGATAGGAGGTGTGGTAGTGGTGGTGGTTGTGGCTATGGCAGAAGATGTGATCAAAGTAATCCTAGGCCTCTTGCTCTTCTTCCCGTGGGGATGAGCCATTCTCTTCTTCCTAGAGCCCTTTGCAATTGGAACTCCCCCTTGGCTGCTGGGCTGGTCAGGGGTGTACGTAGGATCAGAAACATCAGCAACAGCACCCCTCGACTCAGCCTACCATCCCCCAACCGCCTCTATCCCTTTTTCAGTGGCCACGACCCTGCTCCCAACTGTCCTTACTAGAGGCTCATCATCTGACTCCTCATCTTCATCAACCAGAAAGTCCGGGTAGATAGTATCCTGCTCAGATCCACCTAGAGCAGAAGAAGTACTAGGTGGAGGTGGTGAAGATATAGTAGAAGTGTCGGTGGCTCGTGAAGAGCTAGGACCTGCATCTCCCCCACCTTGACCATCATCATGGTCATCATCGTCGTCGTCGTCTTCGTCTATGGTGGCCATGATGGGCTCAATATCAAAATCACTGTCATCGTGACGCCACTTCTTACGAGAAGGCGCCACGTAATCCTCATAGGCCAGATGGCCAAACAGTCTCCTGACCGGGGGCTTCACCTGCTTCCCCTTGTACACCTTCATCCGACCTAGTGTTGTATCATCCATTACCTCGAGCACCACTACATCATCTTTCTCCTTTGGCAGCATAGGAAGCTTCTAATCAATAATCATTTGCAGGAACCGTGGGTACATGTAGAATCCTTCCTTGCCCTTAGCCTCGAGGTTCTCTATCATGTAAGAGAAGAGCATGCATGAAAAACTGAATGGATGGTTCAGTACCAGTGCAACGTATGCATTCTGGATTTGGTCGGACATTTCGTCAAATCCTCCCCACCTGGAGGCTATACACTTAAGGATCACATGTGCCAAATATTTGAATTGCGGGCACATGTTGCTCTTGTTCAGTACACCGGCATTTATGTCACCGACGTACTTGATCCTCAGAAAGCATCCCCGCACCGTTAGGGGATGTAGCTTGGTTGGGTAGGCTCCATCCTCACCCAGATCTAAGACCCGTTTGAGATCATCCTCAGTAATCTCGATCTCTTGTCTGAATATGGAGCTCCGTATATAGTGTGGCTCAACAGACTGGTCAACCCTGGCGCTTTCCTAGAATGCCTGTTGTATGGATATGTAAGGTGTGCATGAGACAGAGATGGCCTTGCAAATCCTTGATCTGCACAAAAAGGCAATAATCCCTATGAACTCAGAAGCATTCCTGGATGTAGAATCAAGGTAAGCACAGATGTTGTGCTTAGTGCTCATAATCCATCTCTCAGCCATGTTAATGTAACACAAGAAACATATACATTAGAGATGTGTATTAAGATGACACTTGAAACTTAAAGTGTTTTAGATCAAAATGGTTCAATCGTGCGATTGAACCATATGACTGAGTTCAGTCGTGCGATTGAGCCTGCGGCTTAGTTCAGTCGTGCAATTGAGCTTGCGACTGAACTTAGTCGTGTGTAAGCCATGCGGTTGAGTCAGTCGTGCGACTGAGTCACCGAATGAGTCAATCGTGCGAATGAATCTTGCGCTGGCTCAATCGTGCGACTGAAGTTCATCCGGAGTGTCCATTCGCAGAAGACTCTGTGCAACACTCCGACCCCTAATCTTGGTCAAATCTTGATGTTAGACATCGTGTTTAGACTCATCTGACTTTCCAACACTCTAAATAGCACCTAATGTCCTTTAGATCAACGATTATGTCCATTTAAGTGGTCTATTAGAGGAGTTTTACTGATTTTCTTGATTTTAGTCGTTTAGGTCAGTTAGGGTTTGATTTCACTGGTCCTTTTGATCGATTTTAGTCTCACAATACCTATAGATGAACGACAGATCAGTTAGTAACACAATCAGCAAGTAATCAAGGTGAAACGAAATTTTGGCAGAGTTCCTACGTATGAGGGTTTTTTCGTATGCTTTGAAGGGTGGTCAGAAATGCGACCGACTCACACCTATTTTTATACTGTCTTAATGTTCAGTCGTACAACTGGACCCATACTCATGCTCTAGTCGTGCGACTGAGCCCATTCTCATGCTTCAGTCGTGCGACTAGGGTTCAGTCGTGCGACTGGCTCATACTCCTTGATCCATTCGTACAATTGATTCATCCTCATGGTCCAATCGCATGGATGCCCCATACTCATAGTCGATTCGTATGATTTCCCCATACTCATGGTCTAATCGTGCGATTGGCTCATACTTATGGTCCAATCGTGCGATTGGCTCATACTTGTGGTTCAATCGTACGATTGGCTCATACTTATGAGCTTGAACTCTTTACACTTTCAACCCTTTAAAATTGTTAACATTGGATAAACATTATGACTTTTTAACACCATTTAATCACCTCAGACGTGACCCTTTTAGTTTAAAACCCGATTTATCACCTCAAACGTGATCCTTTTAATTTAAAATTGATTGGTCACCTCAGACGTGACCCTTTTAAATAAGTGATTCACAGAGTACATCCAGTTGTATAGTCTAACGATTAATCCTACAAACGACTAGAAAATAGAAAATAACTTAGAAATTTTAAAAAAAAAGACATTTTTTTTGTTTTAGGTTCGAGCAGAACAGCTTCAAGTTGATTAGATCATTTCTGGAATGATTCATTATGGAATTATACAGGTATGACAGGATCGTTTGGGAACTCTTTATTAATATGCACTTGATGCTAAATTCTTGTCTTGTCTGAGAATCATTAGCACTTTTAAGAAGTCATACTCAAGCTATAAGATGCACACAATGATTTTGACTTTCAAGAATTGCAGTCACGATGATTGTTAGTATGTTTGTCCCCTTAAATCCATACACAGACTTTTGATACAATGGTGATGAATTAGGTTTAATTATTTCAGCATGCATTTATGGATCTAACACTTATCTGGTAATCAACATTCCTCAGGAGATTTTTGAGCGGTCTACGGGTATTGGACAAGAAGAGACTATTCTAAGAGCTTTCAAAGATATGCTAAGCCTTAGGTCAGTGCCATCGCACAGCAGAGAGGCGCAAACAACAATGAATTCTAGAATATTTAGGTTATGCTTATCCTCAGGTTGGTGCCACCGCACAGTAGAGAGGCACACAATCTATCTTCTTATTAGAGCCTTTATTTTTCTTTTGCACACAACGCACTAACAACATATGTTATCATCTTGATTGCTTTTAGCAGTTTTTACATGTACTTTGCTCATATTTATAGTCATCTGCACACATTTATGGCATTTATTTTGCTCGTCACCCCTTATTGGAAATGCGTTGATTGTGTTAACCAGGGATAAGATGAGAACCCCCTGCAAGTTGAACAAGTTAGTTTGAATTTTTAGTTCACCAATGAAGTCTACTCATCTATTGTGTTGAATCTACCGACACATCATATTATGAACTAGCAACCTCTAGGTCTACTTTATCTATGTTATCTCAGTAGCCAACTAGTTTAACTATCATTTTTATTTAGTTGTGCTTAGACTTCTCGGACTTGTACTTTGAATTTTGCATTTTGAGCACACTAGTTTTGAAGTCCCAACCAATTCATTCCTTGTGTACTATCATTTTCCATAGACTTTGAATCAGAATCACAGATTTAATTTCATTTCTATTAGCTAAACTGCCCTCCCCCGTCTTATTTTAAGTAAATAAATACTGCACGAATTAAATACTAACCTACGGCTATTCTCCCCCTAAAATACTAAAACCAAAAATCTTTTTGTGTTTTAGGATTTTAATAGACAGGAGAATAAAATTAAAATAAAAGAAAATAAACTAAGAAGGTAATTGTCAAACTAAGAACTGTCATCTTCTTGAATCACAGATTTGATTTCATTTCTATTTCACGCCATTAAGTGGTGATGTACCCTCCCTTATTTCCATGAAATAAAACATGTCTCCATTTAATTTGTTTGACCTTGAAAAGGAGAGACAAATTCCCTGTCATATGCTTGGATGTCCCACTATCAATAATCCAGGTATTAGTGATAGCGCTGTAGCGGACACCCTGCACAGTCACAGAAACTTGTTAGTTCAGATTTAGGACCCAAGCCTTAACTGGCTTGGGTGACCCAGAGGAATCACACATCATAAACTCAACCCATTATCCTTTAGAGGATGAGGGCATATCTTTCTTCTTATCGTTTTCACTATCAGACACTATACTTGAATTTTCTTTCCACAAACCAGTTTTGTGTAAGGCCTGTTTGTGGTAAATAGTCGATTGACTTATGGTTTGAACTTTAGGTTCACTAACACTCTTAGGTGGAGTGTTAGATCTTGTTTTAGAAGAACTTGGTTTTGTTTCATAAAGTTCAATTTTCTTTCTGGGCGTCTGATGGTAAGGACAATTTGCAAAGATATGTCCTCATTTTCCACAACTGTAGCAAGATCTTGCTTCTACAGATTGAGAAAAACTTTTATGTGAAGTTGAGTTTGGTGAATGTGTGAGATGAGTCTGGTTTGGTTTTATCACTTCTCTTTTAGATGTTTCATCCTTATAAACAAAATTAATTGTTTTAACGTTTTGAACATCTTTAACTTGCCTTTGGTTGGACTTTGATGATTAACACGTTTGTGGTTAACTGGTTTAGTCAGTTTGGATTCTAAAATGGATGTTGGTGAACCTGACCTTACATTAACCCTTTTAAATGCATCATCTAAATTCTCAACTGGCATCTTGCCTTTTGATTTCAAAGTAGGCTCCTTCTGTTTAGTGTCAGACTTCACAGGCTTACCCGTGGAATCAGGATCACTTACTAGAGGAGTAGACACCACATGATCCTTAATTGGGTTGTTATTAATAGGTCTACATTTTGTATTCAAAATAATCTCATGTGGTGGAGGAACTACTTTGTATCCCAAACCTTCCCCATTGTTTTGTTCTTTCACTAAGTTCTGAACTATGTGAGAAGACTAGCCCAACTATATAGTTTTTGTTTTAATGAATTAACCTTGACTACCAAAACTGCTTTCTCCTTTTTGGTTTCTTCTAATGAATTTAAATAAAACTTTATATCATTAGATTGATTTAATGCAACAACCTCGGTTTCCCTTAGTTGTTTACCCAGAAGTTCTATCTTTTCTTTGAAGCTGCACTCATTTTGCTTTAATATACGATTAGCTTCAGTGCAGAGTTGTAAGTCATTTACTAAGTTATCATTGTGTTCTAATAACCTAGAAATATTTAGATCTATGCTTTCCCTAAATTTTTCACATTTTGAACAAGCATGTTTATTAAATAATTTATCTAAGGAACTTACTTGTGAGCCATCAATGCAGAGGTAGACTCTTCTATTGTTGGAGATTCTGAACTTGTTGCTCTGAGCTCTTCCTCAACCAAGTGATTAACCACACTAACAACTTCTTGTGTATCTGACATCACTTGCTCAGCTGAAATTCACCTTCACTGGCAGACCCATCATCCAATGCTTCGACAAAAGCAATGGTTATTCTCCAGGAGAGACAAATCAGAAGGACTAGTCTTGTCCTTCATCACCTTGAGAAATTAGTGCCTTTGTCTCTTTACTTGAAGAACTGGTTACAACCATGTCTTTGTCTTGACGGTTGAAAGTAGGAAATGGGTAACCGTTTCTAGATTTCTTGGGCTTCACACATTCACGTTTAAATTGCCCTTTTTCACCACAATTGAAGCAGGTGACCTTGGTTTTGTCGAAACCAAAAGTCGTGAAAGACTTTTACAACTAAACCATCATACGATTAAACTACTGCTGCTAGAAGATCCATATGCTCCTTTGCAACTTCCACTGTGATATTACTGAGAGTCTCGGTCTTCAACTTCGTTGTATTGGCTTCAGGAACTATGTATTGAGTTGACGATGACCCAGACGTTTCTGGTCCTGACGCAGTGGTTTGGGAAGGAGCCGTGGAACTGGACACGAACGTTGTTTGTAGTGGTGCTCCTGAGCCAGTTGGAGTGGAAACTGAGTTGATTAGTGAGGGATTCTGAACGTAGGATCCTTTCTTCGACTTGTACTTCGTCCTTAGTTCCTCCTCCCTTAACTTCAAGATGAAGTCATTTATGTCTAACGTAGCAAGTATGTCATTCTGTCTCAGGTTGGATACAAATGAATCCCATTTCTCAGACAAACCATCTGTAAAGCTTGAAACTTTATCTTCCATAGACGTCGTTACACCATGAGTGTGCAGCTTACTCATCAGATGGTAGAACCTGTCGATGATGTCATCCAAGCTCTCATTCCCAATCGAGGAGAAATTATCAAACTCCTTCTTGCGAGCTTTAGCCTTTAGTGCCTTTAACATTGCATTTCCATCATACCTCTTCTCTAATGCCTCCCATAGCTTTTTGGCCTGCTTGTTCTCAGAAAATTGGTGGTATTGTGTAACCAGTATCTATAGAAGTCCAAAGATTTGGATCCAGTCCATTTAGGTAAATCTCGAACCGTTGTTTCCATTGTGGATAGTCATCTAACGTTATAAGCTTCGGCGGTTTATTGTGATTTCCTATCTCATTCTCCAGAAGTAGAAGGTTCTGGATGCGTGAGTCCTTCCCAGAAGTAAATGCAGAAAACTGATCTTTCATTTGTATAGACTTTGTACTTGGAGAATAAGACAGCTTCAATCATGCGAATGAACAATACGTATGGATCATTCGTGCAAATGAAGAGTGCGAATGAATTCAATCGTGCGATTGGATTCAGTCGTGTATATGAACAAGCCGAATGGAGTCAAACGAATGAAGTTGTTCAGTCGTGCGAATGAAGGATACGACTGAGTTCAGTCGTGCGGATGGAGTATACGAGTGAGTTCAATCGTTCGAATGAGCTATTCGTGCGACTGAAGGCTGCTATGTTTGAAAGAATCGAATTTTTGGCCTGTATGACGAAAAACTTGAACTTTAATGTCTGGAAACATCAAAAAACACCTATGTACTCAAAAAGATGACCTTTTTGAATTAAAATGTGAGTTTTGACCCGAAAACTAATCAAATGAAACGCAAAATCAAGAGCCAAAGCTCTGATACCACTTGTCAGGACCGTGCACGTACGGAATACTAACAGATTTTGTGTTTATACCAAGTCAAATAGTGCGGAATCCTATTTGATTGGCGATCCAATCAGTGAGAACGTTAACCCGATCGATATAAGAATAAACTAAATGTTATGAACGAGTGGGAATCGATCAAGAATGATCTATGAACTTGGACTGGCTTTCTTGGACGTTCTGGATGGCTAGGGTTCATGAAAGTATCAAGTGTTCTTTAATTGTTTCGAATCGTTATGTTTTTTCACGAATTAAGTGGTATTAATAGGTTAGGGCTTTCCATTCATATGACTGAACCATTAACATGGTTCAGTCGTGCGACTGAATCATGCGATTGATCCATACGCACGACTGAAGATTCAGTCGTGCGACTAAGTAAATCTTATGTCTCAATCATACGACTGATCCAGTCTCCTAGTTCAGTCATGTGACCGGTCCATAAGCATGATGTTTTCATGCGTATGGTCTATAAGTATGGGCTATTAGCATGAATAATCACCCGACTAGGTTGAACACATTACTTAATCATTATTGACTTAGAATTGTGTACAACAACCTCAAACCTATATAATAAGTTCATTATACTTTAACACGATAATAATATGAAATATTAAACATTAATAAACATCAACCACATATTATATTTCATTGAATCAATTCATTACATATGTGTAAGACATGAAAGACTTTTACATTTAAGCTCATAAACTAGGTACACATGTATCTACACATTTTCTTGTTCTTCTTTTCTTCATCTGCAATCTTTCCTTTTAACTTTTGATCATTTGGTAGGACAGGAGTGTTGGTACTACACATCTTTCTTGAATCAGAGTTTCCAACCAGCTAAAATGAACACACCCTTTTGCTTTGGCTCTAGCTTTAGCTTGGACTCGGCCACTTTCTTGGCAGTTTTTCTGGCTGCCTTAGCTTGGATTCTTCTGGCTTTGGTGGTCAGGGGTTGATCATCACCGGTAGGAATGGATAAAATTACCTGGTTCTTCCTTGTGATGGTCTCCATTGTTGCATCACTCTTTGACTCATGGGAAGGTGGGTCAGCAGATGGAACCTTTTGCTCTTCAGTACCACACCTTGTTTCTCTAATAGACTCATAAGAGTTTGATGGAGCAATTTCATTGGTTCCCAACCCACCTTTGTTTTGATAACATAGTTTTGAGTGAGAGGATGATGCAAGAATGGCTTGGAAGTTTTGCTCAAAAATAGCATGCCTCCTAGCTTGAGCCCCAGCTATTACTAGCTTGGTTTTAGCCTTAGTCAATTTGGATATTAAATCCTTGATTTGAGTCCTATAATTAATGTGCTCGTGTTTTAAAGAGGATACTTTTTTTCTAACTCCTCAATTTTATTTTGATAGTTAGATTCAACACTTTTAAAATCAGCTTTCAAGATATTCAAGGACTCAATGTCAAATTTAATTTCCATATTGAAGTCTTGGTACATTTTAACCTTAGCAATACAGGTTGGAGTACATAGATGTTCATATACCTTTGATTTGTCTGTTCCAGCCATGAGTGCTTGAGCAAGGATGACATCTTGTACCATAAAGCTTCAGTCAACTTCTTGAGCCACAGTAGTTGTCTCAGTTGATTTTTCAGCAACTTTAGGTGTTGTAGGATGTGTGGAGGCATGAGTAGATCATGGATTTGATTTGGGAGCTTTGCATTCCCTAGCAAAATGACCCAGCTAGTAGTTGTAACACTTCGCCTTTGCTTTGTTGAATCCAAACTTGCTGCTAGTTGGGTTATGATGGAACTGCCTTCTAGTTCTTTTGAAGAACTTCTTCATCCTATAGGTTAACAGAGCCATTTGTTGGACTATGTCAATGTATTCCACATCATCTGGGTTGAAATACTCCAGATCTTCAAAGCAAAACTGAAACTCACCAGAGTGTCCGCTTCCTGAGACAAAAGCATAGTTGTCCTGAAAAGGACTCAACTGAGCCTGTTGAGACCTTGGAGTCTCTTGAAATGTAATGCAAGGCCTAGAGGAACATGATGGCTGCTGAGAATGTGTTAGGTACTGCTGAGGTTATGGTGGTCTTGAGCCTTACTGCATTGTAAGCAGGAAGGCTTGAAGGTCTACTCACTTGGCGGCCATTCTTGTTCTCCATCTTTACATGATATCCATCTAGAATGCCGTATAGTTCAGTCATGGTGAGGGAGTTCAGATTTTTTGTCCTCTTGATAGAGACACAGTAGAATGTCCACTCATTGGGAAGTGCATTCATGAATTTCCTTGAGAGATGTCTTAATTCAGGAGTTACTCCTACAGACTGAAGGGAGGAGATAAGATCCATGTACCTGAAGTATTTTTGGCTTAGGATCTCTCTAGAAATATGAGTAAAGTTCTCAAACTGTTGCTTCAATGAACCTTTCTTTGAGTCGTTGGAGTTTGCATACATGTTGGTTAAGGCATCAAACAGTTCTTTAGCTGACTGGCAATGCTCAAACCCCACCATGATGGAGTTGGGTATAACAGTCATTAGAAAAGTCATGGCCTTGACATCAATATCAAGTCGCTTATGGTCTTCTTCAGAGTAATCTTCCACCTCTTTCTCTATCATTGCACCACCTCCAGCAGGTGCTGCAACCTTTGGCTTGTAAGGTCCATTGGCGATAGATTTCCAAATTCGGCCGTCTTGATATCTTGTGAACCCTTCAATATGTCTGCTCTATTGTCTGAAGTTTTTTGGGGTGATGATAGGTGCTTTTGTCATCATCCCTATTTCACATTCAGATTTCTAATTAAGGGCCATTTGAGTGTAATAAGTAGGTGAGTGAAGAAGAGGTTGATTAGTATGGTAAGATCACACATCAAGAGCCTAAAAGCTCTTATACTAATTGTAGGATGGTTTTTGTACTCAACACAAGTATTTTCTCACAAACTCACTAACACTCGGGTTTGTGATGAAGCAGAATCCTTCTAAGAGTTGATGATAATATACTAAGTAAATCAAAGCAAACACAAGAGAATAGTTTTTCAAGATACTTGCATATATTATTTCTCAACTCAAAGTATTACAAGACTCTTACAAGCATGATACATGAATTACAATGAAAAGCTATATATACTACTACCACAGCCGGATATACTTTGATACTAGCCGGAAACCTTATACTAAATCAAATACTACAAAGCTAAAGTTAAGGTATCTTAGATAAAGAATTATCTAAGATACGGTAGTCATGACATGTCCATGACTTACCTTTTGTCACCAACTAAAGTTGGCAACTGTACTAACTGATAAAGGTGAATAATGGAATAAAGTATGGTCAGCTACATGGGTTTTACAGAAAATGCCATGCAGTATATTAGAGTTCTGCAGCGGAGTGTCAGAGGGACCATACTTATGTCCACTAGTTCATAGTAGCTACTTCCGAAGGTTAACTGTTGAAGCCACTTATACTTCGGAAGTGGCTACTTCTTCCAAGGCTTCCTTGGGACTTCATACTTCGAAAGCTATAGTCTTCATTTATTCTAAGTGTTGAAGCTTCGGAAGAGCAAAGACTTTATCTTCGGAATTGGAGTTTTCCTTCGGAAGTTGATCTTGCACTTGACTTCTGAAGAACTCCATTTTTCTTCGGAAGTTCCACTCTTAGCTTCGAAAGTCCTTTATTAGTTGTACCAAAATAGTCTAAGTGTTTGGTTTTTGTTGCACCAGCCTTTCTAGATCCAACACTTAGTAAAATTTGTGATTCTGATTTTGGTTTAAAAAGATTGCCAATTAAGGTTAATTAGAGCTGAAATAAGTGATTGATTGTACTAATCATTGAGAAAATGTAGTTTTGGTATGATATGTGTTTGTATTCCGTATGTTATTAACAAATGAGAACTCGAGATTGGAGGTTTATACCGGTTGGAATTGGGTTTTGGTTTCGAAAAGTGTTGTTATTTACGGTTCTTGAGAACCTAAGTGTTCTTGTTCTTTTAGTCAGAACTTTTGACCCATTTTGATACATTTAACGTATATGAAAAAATGAAAACTAATGTTTTAATTTCAGATCTTTTGTTGGGTGGTTTTATCTTAATAATTGAGTATGTTAATTTACTAGGTTGAAAACAAGGTAAAATTGATGATTATAGATATCCAACATGCAAGATGAAAATGTTTGATTGTTTTTTAAAGTTTTGATAATTGTTATGTAAAATAAGATTATGATTTAATGTAAGTTGTGGTATTTGAAGTTGACCAGCTTTCTTCTGTGTATGGAAAATGTGTGACTGAATTATATGTATTCGTTATATAAACTAGTTTAGTTGTGCATATACGTATCCGTAAACTTGTTTTTAAAATTTAGTAAAAAAGATACTTGAATTTGTTTGGTATTAATGAACATGAAGTGCAAATGAAGTATGGTGATTAACATAAAAATTGTTTTATTTTAGAAGAACATTAAGAAGAAAGATTTGAGAAATTAAGAATGAAATCAAGTAAGTTTATATGCTATTAGTAGTGTTTAAAATTTATTTGTATAGAGTTGGTTTATAATTATATGTTTCTACATATATGTAGAATAGAGAAGTGACCGTATAGCACATAACATGACTTTTAGTAAATTTACCAATGACCCGTCAAACCCAATCGCACTTGATGATTCTGAAGAATGTATACAAAAGAATTAGGTAAAATAATTTAATGAAATATGATGGTTTCAAATTTAAAGTCATGAAATATGTGGAATATTAAAAATATTAATTTATATAATAAACTTGTACGGGTCCTAATGTTGATGATAGTATAACTATGATGATAATTAATAAACTTAAAGTAAACCACCGCCTGTTTTAATTGGTGCTTCAAAAAATATAAGGATTTTTAAGTAAATCTATAATTTGGTATGATATATGTTTGCATTTCATATGTAACTAACACATGAGAACACCATGTAGTAGGTTTACAAGGTTTGGAATTGGGTCGTGGGTTTAAAAGTGTTGGTAATCGAATTTGTGTACTCAATTTGGGATATTTACGTATGTGTATAGTGTATGCTGAATAATTTCTATTGTTTGTCACATAAATTGTTTAGTATACTCTTGCACCTAATGTATATGTAAAACTAAAATATGATGTTTAAATTCTAGTTTTTCTGATAGATGAATTAATTTTGTAGAAGGGAGTATGTCAATGTCAAGGGGGCTGGGAAAAAAAGTGAAATTAGTGATTATAGGTATATCATATGTAGTAGAAATGTGTTTATTGGTCCAAGAAAAAGAACCAAACATTCGTTAAAATTTACAAATATGTCAAACTAATTTACATATTGTAGAGAATATGCATAGAGGCTGAAGCAACCAAAGTCTTTCTGCATGCATGCAACAGAAGTATTCTAAGTGTCAAATCTTCCGAAGCCAAAACCCATATCTTTCGAAGCCAAAGATGAAGTCTTCCGAAGCTTCAGAGACAAAGTCTTCCGAAGCCTCAACTCTTGAAGATAGATTTCTTTCGAAGACTTTTAGTAACATGCTTTATCTTATGTACTATTCCATAAAGCTGGACACCTTTCCGATGCATCTCTGTAAAGTCACCAACTTACATGAGTTGGTGAAAAGATCCATGCTTTTGGTAACTGTACATTGAGGTCTTGAGTCTGTAACTTTCTACTTCATGTACTTTATCCTTTTTGTAATAGATAAGGAT
>BJCM01211153.1:0-11289 GCA_018326385.1 Flaveria bidentis
TGACATAGTGGAGTATGTGAGTAAGTGCCTTACTTGCTTGCAAGTGAAGGCGGAGCATCAGAAGCCATATGGAAAGATCCAACCTTTGAATATACCGGAGTGGAAGTAGGAACACATCATTATGGACTTCATTACGAAGCTACCGCGTACCCCGAAAGGGTATGACGCCATATGGGTGATAGTTGACCGTTTGATGAAGAGTGCTCACTTCCTACCGATCCGCGAGACATATTCATCCAAGAGGTTGGCAGATCTTTTCATTAAGGAGATTGTAATTCGTCATGGTGTACTGGTGTCTATTGTGTCTGATCATGACACCCGGTTTACATTCAAATTTTAGAAGAAAATCCACGATGTTATGGGGATGAGGTTACACATTAGCATGGCTTATTATCTCCAGACTGATGGTCAGTCATAAAGGACCATTCTGACATTGGAGGACATGCTTCGGGCATGTGTTATCAATTTTGGAGGAAGTTGGGATGACCACTTACCGTTAGCTGAGTTCTCATATAACAACAATTATCATGCCAACATTGGTATGCCCCCTTATGAGATGCTATATGGTAGGACATGCCGAACACCCGTGTGTTTGGGCGATATTGGTCAGAAGGAGTTAGGAAGCGTCAAGGTAATCGAGGCTACGACTGAGATGCTTGAAAAGATCAAAGCCTTCATCAGGGCAACTAAGGATAGACAGAAGTCGTATGCCAATAAACGACGTAGACCGATTGAGTTCCAGGTGGGTGACAGGGTTATGTTGAAACTCTGACCTTGGAAGGGTATCATTCGGTTCCACAAACGGGGCAAGTTGAGCCCAAGATACATAGGGCCTTTTCGAATCATTGCTAGAGTAGGATAGGTGGCCTATAGATTAGAACTACCAGATGATTTAAGTGGAATTCACCTGACATTCCATGTATCTCATCTGAGAAAGTGTCTAGCAGATGAAGATGCGATTGTTCCACTGGAGGATATCGAAGTAGATGAACGGAACAATTATGTGGAGCAATCAGTGGCAATCATTGATCGAAAGGAGAAGAGGTTGAGGACTAAAGTGGTTCCTCTTGTGCGTGTACAATGGAAGCACAGAAAGGGACCCGAGTCTACGTGGGAGACTGAAGAAGAGATGAGACATCATTACCCAAGTTAAGGGGTAAAAAGTGTCAAAGATAGAAGAATAAAGTGAAGAAAAAGAAAGAAAATATATTTTACCCAAGTTAAGGGGTAAAAAGTGTCAAAAGGTACAAAAGTCTTCTAAAGTTGGTGAATAAAGCAACGTGGCCACCCATGTTGCCTATTGACATCAACTCTCGGATATTTTTAGAAAGAGAAGAAAGGAGAGCTGAAAATTCTCGGGTTTTGAAGAAGAACTAGATGAGAATTTGAATTCAAGGTAAGAATTCATAGTTTTATGGTGTTCTTAACCGGTCATGTCCTCGGGTGTATACATATGTGTGTTTGTGTGTTCGGTTGTGTGTGTTTTAGTGGGTTTCTAGGCGGTTGAACTCATTGCAAACAAGTTTGGAAGAAGTCATACTCAAGAGCTGCAAAGGTGAGTTCTTGAACCCCTCTTTTTACATGTTTTAACTGATTTTGGGGCTGAAAATGCATGAATGTATGTTTTTATAAAACTGGGTTTTATGCTCGTATGTTTGATGTATGTATGATGATATTATGGTATGATTCTAGACTGTGTTCATGATTTGATGATGTTATGATTATGTTTCTAAGGCTTAGAATGTAAGAGTTAAGCTTAAAACGTGATAGATGAGAATTGGGGACTGAATCTTATGAATAGTGTGCCCTACGCTGCTCATGCGCCCAAACATTAGTTCATACGCCTAAGTTTAGAAAAACTGCTTAAGTGTTGGCAAATGCAGATGAGTGTTGGAGGAAATGCGGATGAGTAGAGTCAATGCGGATGAAGGTCAATGCGGATGAAAGTCAATACGGATGAATATTGACCAAGTGTGGAAAATGCGGATGAGTACTGACTAACCATAGGAAATGCGGATGAAAGTCAATGCGGATGAATATTGACCAAGTATGGGAAATGGGGATGAGTATTGACTAAGTATGGGAAATGCGGATGAAGTAAAATAAATATGGATGAACTATAACAAATGCGGATGAAGTAAAAGAAATGCGGATGAACTATAACAAATGCGGATGAAGTAATAGAAATATGGATGAACTATAACAAATGCGGATGAAGTAAAAGAAATGCAGATGAACTAAGACGAATGCGGTTGAACTAAGACAAATGCAGATGAATAAAGGCAAATTCGGATGAACACTTTAGAATATTTCTGACTTCTTGGGAAAAAGTGTTATTTTGGCTTTGACTTGGGAGGTTCCCGGGGGCTATGTAAGTTGAATTTTTGAGGTCATAGGTGTTACGCTGGGCATGTTATGATGTATGATTGATGCTTATGCATGGTGGTATGTATGATGTATGTTATGTATGTATGATGCCCTGTATGGTGATGTTGACTGTTTATGTTTATGTACCTGTTACATATGTTAATTTTCTGTGGCTTTACGTTGTATGTTAACGAATGAATTGAAAAGTATTATGTAACATAAAGTGGAAGATAATGAAAAGAGAAACATGATGAATGAAGGCATGCATTAATGAATGAACGAATGAAAGAAAGGCTTGCAAGCAAATGTATGGAGGTTCACACTCAATGCGGAGTGTTAGCTCAATCATGTGCGGGTTAGCAACCCCATGAGGATGCACATTGGGGCTTAATCCGTTTGATTAAGCAAATGTATGGAGGTTCACACCCAATGAGGGGTTATTAGCTCAACTATGTGCGGGTTATATACCCCATGAGGATGCACGTAGGGGTTCAGTCTTTGTGATTGACCAGACGTATGGGGTCCTTGTCGCTTAACCCTAGATGAATTGCTTGGTGGTCTAGAGGGGGGTTAAGCACATGACAGGACCTAGATGAAAACGAAAGATAATAAATGTACGAAACAAATGATGATGAAGATAATAAATACTATCTATCTGTACGTACGATGTGTGATCATATTTTAAAACCTGTTATGATTGAATGAAAGTAAAGAACGGTTTTTAAACGAAAGATAGAGTATGTTTTATTATAAAACTAGAACTCACTCAGCAACACTGACTTTTTATGTATTTTCCTATTGGCAGGTGAGCATTGCTAAGGAAGGTGCAGGGCAACTACTTGGCTCTTTTTGGATGGTATCCATTTTTATAATGTTTTTGTGATGTAATGCAACAAATATTTTGTAACCTGATAACGATGTATTATTTTGCAAAAGCCTTTATAATGAAATAAAATTCCGTTTTAAATGTTTCCGCTACAACGTTTATTTAAGATAAATGTAAATTTATGTTTTATGTACGATGATTGTCCAGCTGTGAGCGTCCAAGGAACTGGGCCTTACAAAAACACCTTATGAGCTTTTATTCAAAAGAAAACCTTACATATGATATCTTAGAGCTTTTGGGTGTCATGTATCTGTTTTAAACACAAAAGAACAATTAGGAAATTTTTTAAAAAAGGCCTATGATGGTTTTTTTGTTAGATATTCTTCAACATGTAAATCTTATAGGATCTACATTCCACAACATAACATTTTGGAAGAAACTCCTAATGTGTCATTTGATGAATCCTTGTTTACTAAATCTGTAAAAGGATCATCTTGGTTGTTTGATATAGATGCTCTAACAAACTCATTTAACTCTGGTTATTTGAATATTACAGGATCCGATGATACATGTTATCCATTTGTTCCTCCAAATAAAAATGAAGAATCATTGTCGACTGATCCCCCAAGGTTAAACACATCAACTCTCATGGAACAAGGAATAACAAATATTAACAATGATTCTACACAAGTACAACAAAATATATCCACATCCATAGATGGAAACACTTCATCAACAGGTGCTGACACTGCATCCGTAGATGTGCATTCTGCATCAAGGGATATGAATAATACTTCGACTGATGCTTCAGTCTGTCAAGCAGATACAACAACCATTGGAGATAATACAACAAATCCTTATATACCATCACTAGATGTTGCTGTAACTCCTACGGAAGCTCAACCTGCACCCGGAGAAACTCCTATTGAAAATACAGTTGATGTTCAAACTCAGGAAGATCCCTCCATACCTAATGATGAACATGAGGAACACTTTGATTACTTCCTAAATTCATCAACTGGATTGGATCCATCTATATCAATGGATATGACTAACTTGGAATAATATATTCCAGTTGAATCAATTCCAACAACAATAATTCATAAAACTCATCCAATAAACTGTAACACCCGGAAATTTTCTGTAAAGCCGAAAAAAGAAGAAAAAGAAATAAAGTCCAAAGTCGGGGGACCAAACTTGCCAAAACGTGAAAAAGTTTGGAAGAATGGGGAATAAGAGGGAAGGGCAGCCCACACCCTCCCCCACACTCACAAAATTCTACACAAAAGAGAGGAGAAGAGGAGAAAGGGGAGAAAAAGGGAGAAAAACTTAGTTAGTGTGGATTCGAGTGTGAAAATCAAAGTGTAGTGGGTCTAATAGAAGCTCTACTTGTCGGTGTTGTTTATGTGAGTTCTAGGACCCCTCTTTTACACATTTTTGAATGATTTTAGGGCTGGAACACATCTGAAACCCGTTTTGAAGATTGTGTGTGTTGACCCGTATGTATGTGTTTGTATGTGATGCAGAGTAATGTATGATTTCGGGCTTGTGTGTGCTTGAATGGTGTTATGGTATGTTTTCCTAAGGTTTAGGATGGTTTATTTGGGCTTAGAATGGTTTTGGATGAGCTTGGAGGTCGAAAATGGCAGATTGGGTTCGGTATGAACTGCATTCTGCATAAGCTAGGGCTAGGCGACCGAATGGAGGCCATACGGCCGAATGAGATGCGATTAAGGTTCATTCACAAGATTGGGGGCCAGTCGCATGGGGATTCATGCGACTAAGGGCCCATTTGCATAAGTGCTTATCCGCATTAGTTTCATCCGCACAAGGTGTTCATTCGCATTAGTTCCATTCGCATGGGACTCATCCGCATTGAGTTCATCCGTATGAGGTTCATTCGCATGTGTGTTCATCCGCATAGGTGTTCATTCGCATTGGTCCATTCGCATGATGTTCAGTCGCCCGGAGGCCATGCGACTAAAGGGTGCCCATACGCCCAAGTAGGGCTAGTGTACCCGAGGAAAACGTAGTTTATGTACTGACTTTCGGGGGAAAGTGCAGATGTAAGTTTTGACGTGGAAGGTTCCCGTAAGTTCATATAAGTTGACTTTGAGGTCATAGACGTTATGTTGGGCATGTTGATGATGTATGATGTTGTATGTTTATGCATGATGTATGTTATGTATGTATGATGCCCTGTATGATGATATTGATTGTGTATGTTGATGTTCCTTATTATGTATGTTTATCTTTCTCATGAATTTATGTTGAATGTTAATGAATGAAAGAATGAAGATATGAACAAATGAACAATGAAGATAATAATGATATTATCTATGTGTACGTATGATGTATGATCGCATGAAAGTAAAGTACGATTTTAACGAAAGAAAAGTATGTTTTATTATAAAACTAGAACTCACTCAACAATGCTGACTTTTATGTGTTTCCATTTGGCAGGTAATGTTGCTGAGGATGGCACGGGGCGGCTATTCAGCTCTTTTGGGGATGACATTCTTTTGTATAATGTTTTTTCATTGTAATGCGAACGGACGATGTTTTGAAATGAACGATTGTATTAACTTTCAAAAGCATTTGTAATGATACTAAAAGTCATTTTTATGTTTCCGCTACAATACTTTATTGAAGTTAAATGTACTTATATGTTTTATGTGTGATGATTGACCAGCTGTAAGCGTCCCGGGAACGGGGCTTTACATAAACAACATCATTGGTGATTTTAATCAGAGAACCACAAGAAGTCAAGGGGGAGCTGCTAACATCTGTTTTTTCACTTGTTTTCTTTCACAAGTGGTTCCTCCAAACATCACAACTGCACTAAAAGATAATAACTGAATTGAAGCTATGCAAGAAGAGCTTCAACAATTCAGAAAGCAGAAAGTCTAGAGTCTAGTTGATTTACCTGAAGGTCATCCTCTAATTGGAACAAGGTGGCTCTTCAAAAATAAAATGGATGACAGGGATATAATTTTGAGAAACATAGCAAGACTGATTGCACAAGCCTACACTTAAGAAGAAGGAATAGATTATGATGAAAATTTTGCATCATATAAGAAGTTTACTGTCTATCAAATGGATATAAAATGTGCATTCATATATGGAAAAATTGATGAAGAAGTCTATGTAGCTCAACCTCTAGGTTTTGAAGATCCTGATTACCCTCATAGGGTGTACAAACTTGAAAAATCTTTGTATGGACTATATTAAGCACCAAGAAAGTGGTATGAAACATTATCATCTTTCCTGTTGAAACATGACTATAAAAGAGGAACTATTGATCAAACTCTCTTTCACAAGAAAGAACATCAAGATCTCCTAGGTGTACAAATATATGTAGATGACATTATATTTGGATCAACAAACAAGAGATTATGTGTTAACTTTAAATAGTTGATGAAATCTGAATTTCAGATGAGTTCAATGGGAGAATTAACCATTTTCCTTGGTCTACAAGTTCATCAAAAAACGGATGGCATCTTCATCAATCAAGAGAAATATATCCTTCAAATATTGAAGAAATATAATCTTGGTGATGCATCCTCATGCAAAACACCTGTATCAACAATTGACAAGATTGTACCTGATCCTACAGGAAAATCTATTGATCAAAGATTGTATAGATCAATGATAGGATCTCTTATGTATTTAACTGCTAGTAGACCTGACATAATGTTTGCTGTGTGTGTTTGTGCTAGGTACCAATCCCAAAGAGTCTCATTTGAATGCCATGAAGAGGATTTTCAGATATTTGAAAGTAAAGCCTGCTCTTGGACTTTGGTATCCAAAGGATGGTGACTTTACCCTCTACTCATATTTAGGTAGTGACTATGGAGGATGCAATAACAACAGAAAAACTACAACTAGTAGATGTTAATTCTTAGGACCAAGACTTGTTTCCTAGCAGTGCAAGAAGCAAACAAATGTGTTTGTATCCACACCTGAGGCTGAGTACATAGCTGCTTTAGTTGGTTGCTCTCAAGTGCTTTGGTTGCAAAACTAATTACTTGATTATGGTTACAACTTCCTTCATACTCCAATTTACATTGACAACTCAGCTGCTATGTTTATTACTGCTAATCTAGTGCAACATAGTAAAACAAAACACATTGAAATACCATTTTTTGAGAGATTGTTTAGAAAAAGGTTTGATCAAGTTAGTCCAAGTGGATACAACAAATCAACTTGCTAATATATTCACTAAAGCCTTTGATTCAGTTAGATTTAATTTTCTAATCGAGTCTCTAGGTATGATTAACTTAGATTAATCATTATATACAAGAAAAACATATGTTTGTCCTTGTAAATACTTATTATAATAATAAAAAAATAAAAAAAATTATTGCCTTTCTTTTTGTGTCTTTTATTTCTGCATGACATATCTATGGGAAAAGATAGTACACTATGCCTTTGCTTCTTCTTGAATTCTTAAGAATTATTAAAATCTGATCAAGTTTCTTGATATATGAGTAGGTTCATCTTGAGTGGTAAGTACACTAAGTGCATGGCAAACATAATACAAAGTGACTGTTTGTGAGAGTCTTCATTTTAAGGATACAACAAGTAAGTCTTATTTTGATGTGACCAAATCACTCATCTAAGCATACTATGTACCAACACTTTATAATGTCTATCTTTGCAAATCATATTTCCTCTATTTTGTGTAAACAAAGACCTGGGTGTATGAAAAGATCATGATCCACATCAGCCCTCTGTTTTGTGTAAACAAAAACCTGGGTTTATGGCACCTTTGTTTTACGAAAGTAAAGACCTGGTGACCTATTGATGATCATATCTAAGCTCTCAAAAGAATCCTCTGTGATCAACTATATATTAAATTTAGAGCTTCTACATAAATGCATTAATGAGATGTCCCATGCATCTCAAGATAGAACTTATAACTTAAAGTACATAATTTCTAAGTGTGAAACGGTGATGATTTGACTCAAAAAGGGAGGACAAACTCTAAGTAAATTGAATATGAAGCCCATAATAGTTATATCTTAATAAACATGAAAACATGATAAAGAACATGCCTAGTTGACACAATAGTGGACAAACATACTTGCAATCAGCACTAAATTTAGGTATCAATTTATCAAACAAATCAAATTAGGAAGATGTTTAGTGTTATAGTATGATCTAATTCTATGTGTATATATGCTTGTACATAGTACTCATTTCAATTTTACTTATTTGATTTCTTTTTGTTTGGCATGTTTGGATAGACATGTGTGTTTCATGATATTCTTCTTATAAATTTTGATAAATACTTTTTTTCATCATTGATAAAAAATTTAGGAGGAGTAGAGTCATGAAAACAATAAAAAACAAAATTGTCAAATGAATTGTCAATATAAAGGAATTGGAACCTGAGCACCAACTTGGCTTTTGGATACATGAAGTTTTTAAAATATAAACCTTCTTGTACACAATTGTCATTAATATAAAGTCAACAAGGTCCAATAGCAATAAATGGTTCTATTAGTTGATTAGAACCATACAACAGAATAAGTTTCAAACAGTGCTTTTTAAACATGAGCAGAAGCTACAGTGCATGCTTAGGATCAGCAGAAACTACAGTCCGTTGTAAACATCAGCAAGAGCTACAACGCAAAACTTAAGGGGGAGTAAAATATGACTATCCATAGATTGGTAGCCTACGAATGAGTTATTATTTTACAAGTATAATTCATTTCCATATATTGGTAACCTATGGAAAATCAAGTTATACTTCAAGTCAAACTTTCAGTTTTAGGTTAGGCATCCGCAGATATCCTACGGATGCACTACGCACTGAAATCTGTGGGACAAATAAATTCTACGGAAGAATAATTAGATAAGAATAATAAGAAAGTAGGACCCATTTCATTAAATAAATGAAATAAATGTGTTCGAGGGAGTATAAATGATGTTTTTGACTTGGAATTCATTATTCACTTTTACAGATCCTTTGTGACCTAGAAGTTTGTTAGTCAAAAAATCTCATCCCTCCCTCATCTGATTTCAAAATTACTCAAATAAGTAAACATCAAACAAAGTTTAAATCTGATATCAAGTCTTAATCTCATGATGACTAATCGATTTGCAAGGGAGCACAATGTGTGCGTTCTTAAAATCTAGACGACCATATGTCGAAAGGATGCAAAGACATCATAAGATATTTACGACGATCCAGGCTCTTTTATGCTTTATCACTATGATACATCAAGATCATATAATCGATTTCTAGAACTCCACACGAATAGAAGATGATGGAACATGTAATGGCTGTTAAGATTGACACTGGAGTGAGACTCAGAACAAAAGCTCCAAATCTATCATATGAGCAACAAAACAAACTCCCTACTGATCCTATAACTGTTGAACCTAAAGATAAGCACAAAGGGAAAGAAAAACTAATCAGAGAGCCAAGAGTTGTTATTCCAGGAAAAGTATGGCTATTGGGCACAACTGTGAGATAGATTACTGAATGAAAATCTTCTCTAATCCAGTTGTTTGATCACATTACAACTCCTACTTCTACTGAGGAAAACAAGATTATGGCCTAGAAATTTGATCCAAAGTGGGACTGTGCATTAATCAAGAGGGTATCTAGAAGAGTTAAATGCTATCATTTGCTTGAATCAGTATTACTGCATCTTGATGCTGATATACATGATCTCTAGAGCTTAATCATCTCAAACTATCCAATAAGCCCAAGAGGAGGAGATTTCTTAGTATCTGTTGGGAAATTAAAAACAAAATATAAGGATGACTTGCTGAAAGAAGCAAGAAGAGAAGATGATGAGCACAAGAAAAGAAGCAAGAGAAGATCAAAATCCAACTCCTCTACATTGATTGATGATGAATTTCTGAGGAGAGTTGGGTATTCAAATAGAACAACAACAACAACAATCAAGAATATAGAAGGTACTCAATATACATTTCTTATAACTGAGTGGGGATATGATGAGAGAACTAAAGAGCTAGTGTTATTAAGGAATGGAAAAACTAAGAAAGCTAAAAGTATTAGACCCCTTTTTGATCCCATAGAAATCAAGCTTCTCCACCCCAGTTACACTTCATATTTGCATGACAAATTCTTTCCAAATTTGACTGATGAAAGACCTCACATTGATCTATGCCTATATATGCACATGATTCAAGTGATTGATAAACTACATGCAAAGGCATATAAGAGAATAAGATATGAAGTTGGATTGTTGAAAGGAGCTAACATCAAGGAAGTATCTGAACGGAGGATGTCAGAACAAGATGAGCTTGAAATTGTCAATAAACAAAGTGTTGTGGAAACTCTCACAACAAAAGAAGACATTATGGGGCTGAACTTTGAGACACTACAAAAAATATGCATAGTGGAGATCAAGTACAAGTACGATGATCAAAAGGATGCAGTGTCATACTTTAACAAGAATATGGTGTCAAGAAGGAAGGAGCTTTCAGTTTTGAAGAGTTGATTACAAGTGTCTAAGAATATGCAGTGTCATACTTCAACAAGGATGCAGTTTCATACTTCAACAAGAATGTGCTCATTATACTTGTAGGACCAAAAAGATCCATGTGCAATAAGTGTAATGGAGTAGTGATAGAGTTAACACATTTGGATTTATGAAATGTCCTATGTTGTTTCCCTTTCAGGCAAGCAACACAGTTATCTTTGCAGAAAAACTCCTTTCTAGGCAAACCATGTACCAAGTTATTTTTCGCCAATTTATTCATTGTATTAAAATTTACATGGCACATACGTTTATGCCATAGTGTTGACTCATCACTATCAGCTTCGGAAAGAAAGCATGATACTTCACCCATTGGGGAAGCATTGTTCATATCCAGCTTGTACATATCACCTTTTCTGGGAAATCTAAGAAGCACCAATTCCGGAGGAATTGTCATCCCTGGTTTGAGGATAATGCACTCATGTTCTGTGAAAAACATTGGTGCTTTTGATCACAGAATTGAGAAACACTTAACAGATTATGTTCAAGCTGTTTGACAAAGTGAACTTTGTCAACCTTTAATTTACCATTGGATATACTCCCTCTGCCAGAAATATATCCTCCGGCCTCACCTCC
>BJCM01211155.1:0-10410 GCA_018326385.1 Flaveria bidentis
GCTAACGACTCTAGATGAAAAACAAGAATAGAGCATCAAAAGGTTTTGATAACATGTCCCGAATGATTTGCATTTCCTGTATGATTCCAAATTGAATTGGTCCATGTATGGTCAAAATGAATTGAAGCTTCCTTTTCAGGAAATGAATTCTTTAGATTTATATCTTAGGATTTACCCCTCACAAAACCACAAAAACATGTCTTAGTTTTGGACTTCAGTTTTATTTCTTTTATTTTGTTTAAATTTTGTCAATTTAGTTTGTTAAACATCGGACTACGTCATGGAATACAATAGAGGTTTTTAATCACCTAAAAGGGTCACGTCTGAGGTGACCACACGAGTGTTAAAATGTAAAATGAGTAATGTCTGAGGTGACAAACTGTTTTAAAAGGATCACGTCTGAGGTGATCAAAAGGTTTCAAGTTAAAAGGATCATGTCTGACATGATCGATTGCTAAACAAGTTTAATCAATAAGTTAAAGGGTGTAAAATGTCAAATGGACATAAAGTCAAAATAATGAGTATGATCCATTCGCACGACTGGAGCATGAGTATGGACCAACCGTACGAATGGACCATACTTATGCCCTAGACAGCCGAATAGAGCATGAGTATGAACCATTCACCCGAATGGCTTGCTAGATTGAGCTAGTCACCCGAATGGAGCTGTGCAAATGGGTTAGTCGCCTGACTGAACCCCAATCAGCCCACTGAATGTGATCGACTAAACTCATCTCCCCCGATCACCCTAAAATCGCATACACTACCGTTACTATGCAAAAATTTCTTAAGACCTATTTTGACTACATATTGTGACATTTTGAGGTTCTTTGGTGATAATACATGTATATTGCGGTGAAATCTTGCCAAAATTCTGTCGATTTGACTCCAAAAATCAAGAAATTGGCCCTAACTAGACCCGAGACTGAAATAGGACAAAAAAACTAACTAAACTAATTAAAATGTTGAAATCAAAGTTATTAGGTTATTAGTAAATTTATTGCAAGTCTAATGAACCAAAACACGATGTCTAATTCTAAGTTTTGGTCCAAATTCGAGTTTCAGTTGAACGAACAGTGGGTCATGCGACTTGACACACGGATGAACTCCAATCGCGCGATTGAGCTGGTCGAATGACTCAATCGGTCAAATGGATAATACGAATGAGCTTAGTCGGCTGAGTGAACCAATCGCAGGCTCAGTCACCCAATTGAACTCAGTCGCCTGCTCAGTCACCCGATTGAATCCAGTCGCATGTCAGGTCAACCGACTGAACACACTCACATGGTTTAATCGCATGATTGAACCAAAATGAATTAAACCATGTTAATTTGAACTGATTTGTGTTGTGTGGTGATCTAACGTCTATGTGTATTGTATTATAGATCTATGGCTGACAGGTGGTCCATCAACCCCAAGCACAACATATGTGCTCATTTAGATGCCACTACTTGGAATGGTGCCGAGTTTGCGGGGATCATTGCTTTCCTTAAGAGATCCAGGATCTACAGGGCTATATCCACACTGTGCACTCCCTATAGGTCTATTCAGCAGGCCTTCTAGGAGGGGGCTTCGGTTGACCGTTCACATGAGCCATACAACATCCGTAGTAGTATTTTTGGTCAGGCTATCGAGGTCACTGCTGAGGATATTCATCGAGTACTTGGTTTGGGTGACGATGCAGACCACCCTACCAGACTATACCCTCTGATAGTGAGAGGGTGCTTCCTAAGGATGAAGTATGCTGGGGATATTAAAGCAGGTGTGCTCAACAAGAGCAACCTGTGTCCCCAGTACAAGTACTTAGCACATGTCATCCTTAAGTGATTGGCTTCGAGAAAGGGTGGGTTTGATGATCTTTCAGACCAGATTCAAAATGCCTATGTGGCACTGGTTCTGAACCACCCTTTCAGCTTCTCAAACATGATATTTTCTTACCTAATAGAGAATATGGAGGATAAGGGCAACGAGGGATTCCGCATGTACCCTCGATTCTTACAGATGATTTTTGATGAGAAGCTACCCACACTGCCCAAGGAGAGGCACGACGTTGTGTTGTTGGAAATTATGGATGACACGACACTGGGACGCATGAAGGTCTACCGGGGAAAGCAGGTCAAACCCCCAGTGAAGAGACTCTGATTTACGTATGATTCAATCATTTTTTATACAAAAATTGTGTTTTTTCACTAAAAACGCAATCTATTTGTGTCAAACGGTCTCTTAGACGTCTTCTGTTCGTAAAGTTTAACTTTTTCCGGCATACGGCAATTAGGGTTAGTGAAAATTCGTGTTTTTGCGTCAAGAACACCTTAAACCTACGAATTTTCGAAATCCAGCAGCTTCAGTCGCACAATTGACTCAATCTCATGACTGAATACATACGCATCCCTTATACGCACGATTGGGCTCATTCGTACCTCCATTCGTACGAATGAGCAGTCTATTCGCATTGTTCAACCGCACTTGTTCATTCGCCCGACTGAGCCATCCGCATTAGTTCAGTCGCACGATTGAACCAATCGCATTGTTCAATCGCTCGAATAAGCCCAATCGCACACCTTCATTCGCACAAGTGAAACAGTTTGTTCCAAAGAATAAAGTTAATAGCAATGGAGGACCAATACTCAGCATTCATAGCAGGGAGAGACTCACGTATTCAGAATTTACTGCTACTAGAGAATGAAGTGGGGAATCACAATAAACCCCTAAGCTAATCACATTAGATGAATACCCACAATGGAAGCAACGTCTCGAGATCTACTTAAATGGAGTAGATCCCAATCTGTGGGAATCTATACAGACGAGGTATAGCATGCCAGTAGGAGCTGATGGTGTCAAACTTACACTGGGCGGTATGACTGGTGGACAAAAGGTCAAATACAATGCTGAGAAGAAAGTCTATGCTTTGCTTACACAGTCAATTCCGAAGGATATTTTCCATCAATTTTCTGAGTATACGCAAGCAAAGAAATTATGGGATGCATTGGAGAAGAGATATGACAGGAACACATCATTAAAGGCCATAAAGGCTAAGGCTTTGAAGAAGGACTTTGACAACTTCTCTTCGATGGGTAAAGAAAGCCTGGATGATGTTATCATAGGTTCTACCACTTAGTGAGTGAGATGCACACTCATGGAGTAACGACGTAAATGGAAGACAAAGTGTCAAACTTTGCTGATGGTTTGCCAGAAAAATGGGTTTCTTTTCTTTCAAATCTCAGACAGAATGGCATGCTTACGAAGTTAGATATAAATGATTTCATTCTAAAACTGAGAGAGGAAGAGCTAAGGATGAAGTATAGAGCCCAAAAGTCTACCTGTGATCAGAATCCAGCACTGTACAACGCGACTCCTCAAGCCAAAACATCTGAAGCACCACTTCAGACAACTTTTGTGTCAAGTTCAGCTAGTTCTTCTCAAGCCTCTACTTCAAGGTTTGAAACATCAGGGTTGTCTGGTACCCAATACATTGTACCTGAAGCCAATGCAGCAAAACTGAAGACCGAGAATTTCGGTAATGTGACAGTTGAGGTACCTAAAGAGCACATGGATCTCAAATAGCGTGTTGTTGGCGGAAGGATAAACAACCAAAACCAAAAGTCAAATCAATAACACGAACTATCAAAAATTGGTTTCATTAATAAAACCTAACGATTACAACCTCGTTCAACAAAAGAATCAAGACTCTTTGCAAGGGGAGATCGAGCATGATCTCCCCTCTCATCCGGCAGCCCTAGGCTCCGGGCAGACTCCCTCTTAAATTCTTATCTCTCTACACATTGAAACTGGTATATATAGGCCTCGGCCTATATTAGATGCGACTGGGCCCATTCGTGCGATTGGACCATGCGCATGGTTCAATCGCACGACTGGACCATGCGTATGGTTCAATCATGCAACTGGACCATACTTATGGTTCAGTCTTACGAATGTCCCAATCGCATCTCTCAGTCGCACGACTTGCCCATTAGCAAGGCTCAGTCGTACGACTGGGTCTCATTCGCATATGCCCCTACGAATGACCCAGTTTCATGTTTTTACAACATATCAGGTGTAATACATTAAGCCTAGACTATTCATCAAGTGACGGACACACTATAAATGACAATATAAGCTCCAAAAAATTCCCCCTTGGACGTTGCTTGCGAATAATAGATAACACCTCTTACAATCTTCCGTCAATCTTTGCTCTGGTTTCCAATAGAATCAAACGAACAACCATATTAGCCAACGTTGCCGATCCGTTAGGTTGCTACAGTATCCCTGAAAATGAACTTAGGCATAATAGCTTTCGTTTACTTTGCAGAACACCATCATAGCAGCAAGATTCCCCATATGACTGATTTTTCCAGATAATGACATGAACAGATTTCCATTGCTTCAATCTTCACACACTCTAACCTGATTAACATTAACAACTGTAGAAATTCTCCCTCACATTCAGCATATCCCAATATATAAACATTGTGCTCTCCTGGAGTCTTCATATGGTGTATTGGGCAAAAGGTTGAAGGTTCCAATCCACAGCTAACAATATCAAACAAATCAGCATGCACGTAGATTCATCATCAGAAACCTACTCACATCATCACTTTCTAATTGTGTCTTCAATTTCTCTATACATGGATTCCACCTAATAATGAGAATCCTCTTTGTGCGGATAAATATAACTTGATTGCCCATAAGTAGTTAGATGCTCCTGACTACCCCATAAAATCAGCACCAACTGTTGACATCTTCTCTCCTCTCTTTTGTGTTCTAACTACAATCACCTATTTTAGAAGTTCAACAAATAATGGGGTATCCATCGAACTTATTTGAAAAAAGAACCTAAAGGTGAATGTGCTTTGCTCATCCTCAAATCTGTGCAAATGGTAGTTCCAGATTTTATTTTATTTTATTCTATTTTTTATTTGTTTTTTTTAATTTTTTTATATTTTTTTGGTCTGGAACACCTTTCATTCGTATGAGATGGAGGAAAAATATCACATTCGTGTGAATGAATGGTACGAATGATATATTCGTGCGACTGGACGTAAGACTGGTCTAGTAGCATGACTGGACATAAGACTAGTCTAGTCTCACGACTGGACATAAGACTTGTCTAGTCTCACAACTGGACATAAGACTGGTCCAGTCTCATGACTGGACATAAGACTGGTCCAATCTCATGGTCCAGTCATACGAAGGGACATAAGACTGGTCCAGTCGCACGACTGGACATAAGACTGGTCCAGTCTCATGGTCCAGTCGCATGAACCATTCTACAGGCAGATTTTTGGATCTGTAGCCGCCAAAACTACCAAAACCCTAATCTTACGAATTTTACATGAACCGAACCAAAATAGACATCATAAGATTCGCAGGGGTGATAGGAACGTGGTTTCGAGTTTGATTTTAACATAGAAACACCACACGTAACCAGATCTGAGCAAAACATGAAGAACATGAAGTGGGTTTAAGGTCAAAGAACCTGAAATCGATCCATAAATCTAGAGCTCGGGTTGCTAGAATGATTGTTAGATCATTCCTGTAGAAACCGGCTCTAATACCAATTGAAGTCGCTAGATCGGTAGACATCCGAGCATGTTCTTGATGGAAGAATAAACAACCAAAACCAAAAGTCAAATCTATAACACGAACTATCATAAATTGGTTTCATTGATAAAACCTAATGATTACAAGCTTGTTACAACATAAGAATCAAGACTCTTGGCAAGGGGAGATCGAGCACGATCTACCCTCTCATCCGGCAGCACCTAGGCTCCGGGCAGACTCCTCTCAAAATCCTTATCTCTCTACACATTGAAACTAGTATATATAGGCCTCGGCCCATATAAGATGCGACTGGGCTCATTCGTGCGATTGGACCATGTGTATGGTTCAATCGTACGACTGGACCATGCGTATGGTTCAATTATACGACTGGACCATACTTATGGTTCAGTCTTATGAATGTCCCAATTGCATCTCTCAAACGCACGGCTGGTCCATTAGCATGGCTCAGTTGTACGACTGAGTCTCATTCGCATATGCTCCTGCGAATGACCCAGTTTCATGTGTTTACAACATACCAAGTGCATTACATTAAGCCTAGACTATTTGACAAGCGACGGACACACTATATATGACAATATATGCTCCAACAATCATCATTGATATTGATTTACCATTCAAAAAATTAAACCAAGCCAACAATGATTCCGTAAACATTGACTTGACATCAACTGACATTGATAATTCATAATTGCGATCCTAGGATTCACAGAATGATTTAGCATCTTGATAGTGATTCTAATGTTTACTTTCTACGTATACAGGTAATGTGAGACCAAAATCAACTTCAATGTCCCGTGTAATAAAGCCCTAATGACCAAAATCATTCAAAACAAGAACTTAGACAAACTCTTCAAACTAAACCACCTAAATGGACATAATTGTTGATTTAAAGAACATTAGGTGTTAGTTTGAGTGGTTGCGAGTCTAATGCGCCAAAAAACAATGTTTAACATCAAGTTTTGACCATGATTAGAATTTAAAGTATCGAACAGAGAGTTATACGAATGGACGTGCTGATGAACTTCAATCGCACGATTGAGTTGGGCGTATGACTCAATCCACGAATGAACCAGGCGTATGAGTTCAGTTGCATGATTGGCTCAACCGCATGGTTTAACACACGATTAAGTTCAGTCACAAGCTCAATCGCACGACTGAACTCAGTCGCAAGCTCAATCGCACGACTGAACTCAGCCGCATGCTCAATCAGACGACTGAACTCAGTCGTATGGTTCAATCGCCCGATTGAACCAGACTGATCTCAAAATAGTTTAATTTCAACTGTCTTCTGTTACGCACAAATATAATGTTTATGTGTCTTCTGTTATAGCAACATGGCTGATAGGTGGACTATCAACACCAAGCACAACATCTGTACACATCTTGACACTACCTCCAGGAACGCCGCTGAGTTTGCTGGGATTTTTGCTTTTCTGAGGAGGTCGAGGATCTACAAAGCTATCTCTGCTCCTTGCACACCCTACCGGTCTCTACAGCAGGCCTTTTGGGAAGGTGCTTCAGTTGACAGATCTGCTGAGCCTTACTGTATATGGAGCTCCATTTTTGGCCAAGAGGTCAAAGTTACTGCAGCAGATCTAAGACGGGTACTGGATCTGGGTGATGATGATGCCCACCCGACCAAGTTACATCCTTTGACAGTAAGGGGCTGTTTTCTATGGATAAAGTACACTGGGGACATCAACTAAGGTGTGCTCAGCAAAAGCAACATGTGTCCCCAGTTCAAGTACCTGGCCCATGTCATCATGAAGTGCATAACATCAAGGAGATGAGGATTTGATTATCTATTTGACCAAATCCAGAATGCATATGTTGCACTGGTGCTGAACCATCCTCTCAGCTTCTCCAACATGATATTCTCCTGCTTGATAAAGAACCTTGAGGCCAAAGGCAAGGAAGGCTCTTGCATGTACCCTCAGTTCTTACAGCTTATTATTAATGAGCAGCTTCCGGCTCTACCAAAGGAGAAAGAAGATGCCGTGGTACTCGAGGTGATTGATGATACCACCCTGGGTAGGATGAAGGTATACAGGGGGAAGCAGGTGAAGCCCCCTATCAGGAGACTGTTCGGGCACTTGGCAAGTGCTGATTATATGAGGCCTTCTCCCAAGAAGTGGCATCACGATGAGAGTGACTCAGATGTCGAGTCGATTGACCTACCCACTGATGACACAGACGACGATGAGGACGACCTTGGTGATGGTCAAGGCGGTGAGGCTCCTGGTGGATCCGAGCAGGTTCCAATCCACCCTGATTTTTAGGTAGATGAAGATGATGAGTCAGATGAGGAGCCTCTCATGAGGACCGTTGGCAACAGGGTTATGGCCACCGAGAGAGGTAAAGCGGTGGTTGGTGGACGCCAGGCTGGGTCAAAGGGTGGTGCTACAGATGACATTGATCCTACTTACACCCCAGACCAGCCACTTGGCTCAGGGGGAGCCTCTGTCTCCAAGGGCTCAAGGAAGAAAAGAATGGCCCAACCCTACGGGAAGAAGACCAAGAGGTAGAGGATCACCTTAATCACTACTCCCACCACCACTGCCACAGCCACTCAACCACAGCTCACACACATTCCGCCTCCCATATTCACCACATCCACTACTACCACCACCACTCCACCCATTACTACTATCTCTCATCCCACCACCACTATCATAGCCACTCCACCACAGCCCACACACATTCCACCTCCCATATTCACCACATCCACTACTACCACCACAACTCACCAAGCCGATCCGACCACTCACACTCCATTCACCGCTGGACCCTCCCTACCCCACATTTGGTTAGAGGAACAACTAGCCAACCTCAACCATATTGTTCTAAAGCTGCTGGCTACTGATAAGCAAAAAGGTGTGCAGCTCAACCAGCTGATGAAGGTGAATGAAGTTCAAGCTCAGGAGATCAGGGAGCTCAGTGAGAAGAGTGACTGGTGTGAGAGAGCTCTAAGCCGAGCCCATCATGCACTTACTAGTCAAAATGAGTTGGTGTTGGCTTCGATGAAGAGGATTGAGGAGCTTGAAAAAAAGAACAAAAAGATACTTCTAAAGCTTAAAGGATCTAAGAGTGAGCCTCTAAAGATCAAGGACGGTGATGATGATGATGATGATGATGATGATGATGATGATGATGAGGATGAAGATGACTCTAAGGAGGAGGTTGGAGAGGGTGGATCGAGTGGAAAAGAGAGAGAAGATGATGACGATCAGGAAGGTGACCATGCACTTACTAGTTAAATGTTAATCTAATGAATGTTTTGTGATATGCTTAATGACTAATCAAGCAGATAAAACTCCATAGCAGGATGAATATGATGTTGCTCCCCTTCAGCAAATCAAGTCTCAATTCACCATGATTCTTGATTTGCAAGGGATCGTTAGAAGGTCAGTGAGCTACACTCCCGAAGAAGGAGAAATTATACATGATCTGACCGACGAGCAACTTGTAGAGATGTTCAGACTGAATCCTGATGAGCTTGTCAAAGATGCTCTAGAGGTAGATGTTATAAATGATGATGAGATTAAAGATGTTGATGAAATAGAAATAGAGGATGTCACTTCTGAACACTATCCAGAGTACACAGACCGCGAGGGAAATGTGATACCCAACTTGGGTGATACTTTAGGCAGTGCTATATTTGAGAAGCTGGATGAAATGGAGAAGGAAAAGAGTGAAAAACAAGCCCAAGCATCGGATGCAGATGTTGATATCAAGAAGGCTGAATGGGCAGCTTGTTTTGGTGAAATAAGAGCCCACTGCACGACTTCAAAGCAAAATGCCGACATCAAACTCTACAAAGTCAAGAAACATCAGAAGGTGTCAGGCAACATTATTGCGTGGGCCTATTTTGAGGACTTAAATATTTATGTAGTAAAAAGAGAGAAGGGGATCGAGTACTTCAGATATCCTCATGATCTGAAGACTCTTCCTGGTTTTGAGCTCAACCGACTAGCATGCTTAGATCTTCTGTATGCAAATCCAAGGAAGATGTTAGGTTGGTTTGAAGCTGCATTGAAGAAAGAATACCACACCAGGTGGGTAAACTTCAGACCTCAATAACCGAAGAGGTACATCCGTAGATCTGCAGTTGTCCCTATATCTGGGAAGCCGAAAGTAGTGCTGAAGTGGAGTCCTCCGTGCATGATGTCAAAGATTCCTTTACTGGAAATGCCTCAGGACTTCACTCCACATTTCAAATGGTGGTATTATGACTGGAGGATAGGAGAAGCGGTCATAGTTTTGAACAAAGAGCGCAGAATGGTTACTATCAGGGTATTTGACCCAATATGGCTTACCAACTTGTCAGATGAAGATGTCTACACTTTATACAAGTGGCCACTGTTCTATGACACGCAGGATATTATAGAAGCCCTCCAATTCCAAAATGTGATACGCCTCTGCTTTGCATTTGAAATACACGCAGGAGTCACAAGAGATGAGAAGTACAAGAATTCTGAAAAGCATATGAACGATGTCAGACAATAGATTAAACTAGATCCAAGGGGGAGTTTGTTGATACATATGTCCCTAGTTTATGTGCTTAATGTAAAAGTCTATCATGGCTTACACATATGTAATAAATGGGTTAAATGAAATATAATATGTGGTTGATGTTTATGTTGGACCTCATATGCCCAAGACACATACAAGATTGATGTGGTTAGTATGTTATGATCCAAGTCAGGTCATACCCAATAACAAGCTATACAAACACCAATAAATTTTTGTTTGTTGATGAGATCATACAAATAAACATTGACACCAATTTAGAAAATAAGTTTTCTAAAACATTGCTTTGTGGTAGAACAACATTATATGGATAGTTTG
>BJCM01211156.1:0-11838 GCA_018326385.1 Flaveria bidentis
CTTAAAGTTTACATGGCACATTCTTTTATTCCATAGGAAAGACTCATCACTATTTGCTTTAGATAGAAATCATGAAACTTCTCCTGAGGGAGATGTTTCTTGAAAGCCCATCTTGTACATGTTCCCTTTCCTGGGGGCTCTAAGCAGGATATGCTCTTGAGGAATGACCACCCTGGGCTTCAGAACAATGCACTCATGCTTAGTGAAGAGCATGTTATGACTCTGATCACAAAATTGGGATACACTCAGAAGATTGTACCCAAGCTCCTTGACAAAGTTTACCTTTTCAATACTGAGCTTACCATTTGTGACTTTTCCCCTTCCAGAAATGTAACCACCTTTATCTCCTCCAAAAGCAACTAGCCCTCCATCAATCCTTTCAAAGTTCTAGAGTAGTGACCTATTGTCTGTCATGTGCCTAGAACAGTCACTGTCAATGATGCAGACATTTTTGTTTGTCTTGAGCTGTTTTTGCACAAAGAAAATGATTAGTTACATTTGGAAACCCAAGCCTTACTTGTCTTGGGCTCAATAAATGTAACACCCGGATATTTTCTTTGAAGCCGACGAAAGAAAAAAAAGAAATAAAGTCTAATGTTGGGGGACCAAACTTGCCAAAACGCGAAAAAGTTTGGATGAATGGGGTATAAGAGGCTAGAGCAGCCCACACCCTCCCCCACACCCACAAAATTCTGCAAACAGGAGAGGAGAAGAAGAAAAGGGAGAAAAAGGGAGAAAAAGCTTGGTTCGAGTGGATTCGAGCTTGAAAATCGAAATGTAGCGAGTCTAATCGAAGCTCTACTTGTCGGTATTGTTTGTGTGAGTTCTAGGACCCCTCTTTTACTCGTTTTCAACTGATTTGGGACTGGAACCCATAGTGAAAACCCGTTTTTAAAATGTGTGTGTTTGACCCGTGTGTATGCGTTTATGTGTGATGCGTTTGGAGTTTGTTTCCGGGCTTATGTGTGCTTGAATGGTATTATGGTATGCATTACTAAGATTTAGGATGGTTTATTTGGGCTTAGAATGAGTTTGGAAGAGCTTGGAGATCAAAAATGGCAGATTGGGTTCGGGATGAACTGCATTCTGCATCAGTTAGGGTTATGCGACCGAATGGCATGCAACTGGAGGCTGACCATACGACCAAAAGGAAGGCGACTGAGGTTCATACGCATGCCAGTCGTGCGACTGAGGTTCATATGCATGCCAGTCGTGCGACAGAGGGTCATTAGCATGGGGAGTCATGCGATTGAGGTCCATACGCCTAGGTTTCATCCGCATTGGTCCATTCGCATAGGTTTTCATCCGCATTAGGTCCATTCGCATGGGTGTTCATTCGCACATTATCCATTCGCATGATGTTCAATTGCCTGGAGGCCATGCGACTGAAGGGTGCCCATACGCCCAAGTAGGGCTGGTGTACCCGAGGAAAATGTAGTTTATGTCCTGACTTTCGGGGGAAAGTGCAGATGTAAGTTTTGACGTGGAAGATTCCCGTACGTTCATGTAAGATGACTGTTGGGGCCGAAGAGGTTATGTTGGGCATGATGTTGTATGATTATGTTTGACGTATGTTATGTATGTATGATGTTGCCTTGTATGATAATGATGACTGTGCCTGATGATGTTCCTTTTATTGTATGATTATTTTCCCCTGGCTTTACGATGAACATTAATGAATGAAATGAAAGTATTAAGTAACGTAAAGTGGAAGATAATGAAAAGAGGAACATGATGAATGAATGCATGTATTAATGAATGAATGAAAGAAAGTCTTGCAAGCCATGTATGTCGGGACACGCCCCATTGTAAGGTGTTAGCCCAACGGTGTGTGGGTTCGCCACCTCAGGAGGATGCACATCGGGGTCTTTCTTTGTGATTGACCATTTGTATGGAACCATTGTTGCTTGCCATTAGTACTGTGGCCAGAGGTGTTGTGCACCGTAATGGAAGGTCTATGATAGGCTTCGGCCTAGTACCAACGGACGGAAGGGCATAGCAAATGACAATGGTACACCTGAACTTTATCTTAGGTACTGTTGCCAAAGGTGTTGTGCATCGTAATGGAAGGTCTATAATAGGCTTCGACCCAGTACCAGGAGACTGAAGGGTAAAAATCATGGTTTGATGGAAAGAAAAGATGTAATGATGAATGAACGAATGAAAGAAAGAATGTATGAACAAATGGAAGTTAACGAATGAATGATGAAGATAATAATGATATTATCTATGTGTACATATGATGTATGATCGCATGAAAGTAAAGTACGGTTTTAATGTAAGAAAAGTATGTTTTATTATAAAACTGGAACTCACTCAGCAACGCTGACTTTTATGTGTTTTCAGTTGGTAGGTAATGATTGCTGAGGATGGCACGGGGCGGCTACTCAGCTCTTTTGGATGACATCCGTTTTTATAATGCTTTTGTGATGTAATGCAACATGTATTTTGTAACTTGATAACGATGTATTGTTTTGCAAAAGCCTTTATAATGAAATGGAATGTTTGTTTAAATGTTTCTGATGCAACATTTTTATGTAAGATGATGAAAATATATGTTTTATGTGCGATGATCGACCAGCTGTAAGCGTCCCGGTAACGGGGCCTTATAATAAAAGAAGTAGAAGATAATGCATCAGTAATAGATCCTATAGTTGTGCTTTGAGGATCTTGAGCTATTGTTAATGGAGAACTTTCAGTCACTTGGTCTTTCTTAGACTACCACACCATCTTTTGAAGTTTGGACTTGACCTTCAACACTTCAGAAGCTTTGATGACTGGACTTTTGGAAGATTCTACAGACACTGCAGCAGACTTTAGTGCTTCGAAAGTATTCCTTTCTTCCGAAACCAAATTTTCTTCCGAAAGCAATTTTCCACTTGCCTTCTTCTTCATTTTGGAGCTTCCGAAGGAAACAGATTTTCCTTCCGAAGTTGAAATCTTTTTGGAACTCTTGGAAGTTCTTTTCTTGGTCATATGAAGAGTACCTTTTGGATTGTATGGACAATCCTTAGTAAGATGAAATGTAGTTTCACACATGACACATTCTATTTTCTTCTTCCCAAGAGCTTTCTGTTGAGAACAAGATGGATTTTGATCACATCCTTTCTCCACCTTCATTTTTGCAGATGCTGAGACAATCCTTTTGAGGTGAAAACTATTTTTGGAGTTGGATGGTCCAGGTTATGTAGTAGTGGTACACAACAAATTAGCCTTCTTCTTGGTGCTGAGATGATTTGAACATGAACCAGAACTCTTAGCAGAAGAGTTTAGGTTGATGTCTTCAGTCTTCACCACCTCAAATCCTACAGAGATAAAAACTTGTTTCTGCCTGGAATCAAAAGTGGTCTTAATCTCTTGAGCCTTCCTAGCTTTTCTTTTGCTCTTTCTGATCAAGTTTTAACTCGTAGACTTGGTCATCACAGTCTTCTTCTTCTCCACAGAAGGATAATAACCCTTCTTAGAATCCTCCTCTTCACTCTTCTCAGAGAGATTCTTCACTATCACTTCTTCATCCTCTTCACTCACAGGATCTATGAGAGGAAGCTTATCTTCACAAGTTCCACACCTAGGTGATCTTACAGACAAGATTGTGTGGAGGAGCTATCTTATTTGATCCCAGTCCCTACTTGTTTTGATAACACACCTTGTTGTGTAAGGATGAGGATATCATGTTCTTGAAGGTCTCTTCTTCAAGAATACACTTTTCTGTCCTGGCTTTACTGATCACAAGCTCAGTATGGCACTCAGTCAGCTTAGTTATGATATCCTTGATCTGAGTCTTATAATTTGTATGCTCATGTTTTAGAACTGAAATGGTTTTCTCTAAGTCCTCTATCTTTAGTTTATAATCACTTTCAGACTTTTTAAAATCAGCTTTTAAAATATTTAAGGACTCAAGATCAGATCTTATTTCTAAGTTGTAGGACATGTAGCTGTTATCTTTAGCAATGCATTCAGGAGTTGATGATGATGAGACGGGGCTTAAGAACACTCAACTAATCAAATAGTAAAACTGGTTAACCTCTAGAAATGATGCTAAGAACACAAGTAAATAAGAGATTGAACAAGAGAGCAAAATACACAAGGAGATGGTTTTCAAGATTGCAGTATATTGCCTTCTCAAGTTCTATTACAAATGTTACAAAACATACTAGAAAGTTACAAATACTTGAGATACATATACTACATCCTACAGCCGGCCATACTTTGAAGGCCAGTTGGATACAATTGACTAGACACAAACAAAATCAATTGTAGAGTCAAAAGGCAGATTGCCTTTTGACTAGTGATTATGACATGCCATAGCTCACATCCTAATCTATTATAAAAAGGATAAAGTACATGAAGTAGAAAGTTTACACACTCAAGATCTCAATGTACAGTTACTAAAAGTATGATCCTTTTCACCAACTTATGAAAATTGGTGACTTTACAGAGTTGCAGCGGAAAGGTATCCAACTTTATGTAAAGTACATCAGATAAAGCATGTATACTAAAAGTCTTCGGAAGAAATCTGTCTTCAAGTGTTGGCTTCAGAAGACTTTGTCTCTGAAGCTTCGGAAGACTTCATCTTTGGCTTCAGAAGATATTGTTCTTGGCTTCGGAAGATTTCACACTTAGAATATTTCTATTGCTTGTGTGAAACTTCCGAAGCATTCTTCTTTTGTACCCATGTGAATGCATGCAGGAGAGACTTTGGGTGTTTGGGTTGCATTAGCCTCTTCATATAATCTCTCTCTCTATATATATATATATATTATATTATATTTTTTATTTTATATATATATATATATATTAATAATATTTTTGGGTCAAAAACGATGAAGAACAATGGAGCGAATAGAATGAAAAGAAAAGAAAGAAAATAAAAAGAGAAGTATAAACAATATATACATAAAATAATTTGAAGGAAAAATGGTTTTAAAAGATATTAAACATAACATAGCGATCAATTCATAAAAGCGAGGTTTATCAAATGTTTTAGTGAAAAGATCCGCTTTTTTATTTTTTGTTTCTATTGGAATAATATCAATAAAACCCTTTTCCTAAGCATCACGGATCATATGAATCTGTGTCTCAATGTGCTTAGTTCAGGAATGATGAATAGGGTTCTTAGCAATGCCAATGGCTGCTTCGTTGTCACAAAATAACATTGTATGAAGAAAGTTGATCGCATAGTCAATCATCTGGTGTTGTATCCAGAGCACTTGTGAACAACAGCTGGAAGTAGCAATGTATTATGCTTCTCCCGTATAGAGAGAAACAGTGGTCTGTTTCTTGCTTTGCCATGAAACCAGACAATTGCCCAAGTATTGACAGCCTCCGGTAACCGACTTTCTGTTTAACCTGCAACTATTAGAATCACTAATTGAATAGGCATGTAAGTCAAAATTCCCACCTTAAGGATACCAAAGAGCTAAATGAGAAGAGTCTTTAAGATAACGAAAGATTCGTTTTATACCCTTTTCATGAGACTCTTTCAGGGCAGATTGGTATCGAGCACAATATCCTACAGCAAAGGTGATGTCAGGATGACTTAATGTAAGATACATAAGGGAACCGATCATGGATCTGTAGAGATGAGAATCAACAGGTGTTCCATTTTCGTCAGGAGTGAGGCACGTTTGAGTAGTAAATGGAGTCATTTCAGGAGAAACTTCATCCATCTTGAATTTCTTCAAAATTTCTTTAACATACTTCTCCTGATGAATGAGAATTCCCTCTGGCTTTTGTTCTACCTATAACCCAAGGAAAAAGCACATCTCCCCCATCATGCTCATTTTCGAAGCAACTACGCATCACCTTCTAGAACTCCCGACACAATTGTGGATTGGTGGAGTCAAATATAATATCATCGACATAAACTTGTACAATCAGCATTTCACCATTCACTTCTATCTTGAATAATGTCATATCAATGGTGCCTCAAGAAAAACCATTGATTAAGAGATACTATGTTAAAGTCTCATTCCAGATCCGAGGTGCCTGATGAAGACCATAAAGTGACTTATCAAGTTTGTAAACTTTTTCAGGAAAGTTCGGATCCTCAAAACCTGATGGTTGACACACATAAATCTTCTCGTAAATGTTTCCATAAAGGAATGCACATTTGACATCCATCTGATAGACTTTGAACTGCTTATGAGCGGCATGAGCTAGAAAAATTATGATGGCTTCAAGATGGGCGACAAGAGCAAAGACTTTGGTATAGTCCATCCCTTCTTCTTGAGCAAAGCCCTAGACCACCAACCAGGACTTGTTTCTTACCACAATGCCACGATCATCAAGTTTGTTCTTGAACACCCATTTGTGTCAATTGGGCATTTGTTTGGCGGAAGGTCGACCAAGGTCCACACCTTGAGTTTCTTGAACTGTTGCAGCTCTAATTGCATTGATTCAACCCGACAAGGGTCCTGGAGCTGCATGAAAATTCTTTGGGACGATTTGGGATATAAAACAAGAGAATAAACAAACGTTAATCAAACCAGATTGACTCCGCGTCCGAAATCTATCAGAGATAGATCCTATGATTTTATCATGTGGATGATCTTTCAAGTTTTTGAAATCAGTGGGCATGGGTAGGATATTTGAATAAGGTTGGCTAAGTGGTTGTTGATGGATGGATGAAGGTGAGTTTGATGGTAAGATAGAGTCAATTGGAAAGATAGGTGATACCAGCTGAGATGAGGTAGATGTAGGTGTTGAGGGAAAGGATGCAGAAACAGGTGGAGGTGGAAAGTTCGATGACGAAGATGAAGATGTAATACCAACTGATGTAGCATCGTTTGCAGATGCAGTAGAAGGGTCTTAAGGTATGACAGGTACTAGATTTAGAGGAATGATATGAGTTTGAACATTGGAAATAGACGTATCATCATCGAAAACTAGAAGATTAAAAGAGTTAAGCACCATATCAGAGTCTCTATGCTGGTTCAGATCGAACATTGGAGGAATTAGATTCCTAGAAGGACTCTTGAACAATACGCGTTCTCTTGTTATATACCCAATAAGCTTTATGAGAAGAAGAATAGCCGACAAAGTAACATTCATCAGATATGGCACCAAATTTCGTCTTTAGTGCCTAATTATTTAATAAAGTGCACGAGCAGCCAAATGGTTGAAAGAAATCAATTAAAGGCTTTCTTTTATGAAATAATTCATAAGGAGTCTTCATTTTATCCTTGACTATCAACACCCTATCCAGAACGTAGGAAGCACAATTCACCGCCTCAACCCAAAAGATGATGGGTAAGGAAGATTCAATCAACATTGTACGGACAACTTCAATAAGGGTGCGATTCTTTCGTTCAACCACACCATTCTATTGAGGGGTCCTCACAACACTGAACTATCTTAAAATTCCCTTAACAACACATAACGAATTAAATATCTGATTTCTGAATTTAGTACCGTTGTCACTTTGGATTGTCATAACCTTCCTCTTGCTTATTAACTCAATTGAAAGAACTAACATCCGCAACTCCTCAGTAGCCTCTCCCTTGTGAGCAAGAAATCTCACCCAAGAGTACCTGAAAAAATCATCTCTTATTACAAGACAAAAAGATTTTTTAGCAATTGATTTAACACTGATTGGGCCAAACAACTCAGTGTGTAACAACTCGAGGGGATTAGATATGCTATTTTCAAGTTTTGGCTTATGTGGTTTCTTATGTTGTTTACCTTTGGCACACGCCATACATTTTTCAATCACAGAGAAATCTTTTAAAGGTAGTCCCCTAACGAGATTGTTTTTAACAAATTTGTTTATAATTTTGAAATTAACGTGGCCCAATCTGTGATGCCATAAGAAAGACTCAGAAGTGGAAGCTTTGGACAAGAGATAGGTGATGGTAGACATTGACTCCCTTGAACCCATATCAAGAAGATACGTGTCATTCTTTCTTGGAGCCCGCATGAGTACCATCTCATCTGGAATAACGATCTCAGATTTTAGAAAGAGACATTCATTGGACTTAAACAAGACCGGAATGTCTTTATCACAAATCTAAGAGACACTTAACAGATTAAATACAAGCTCAAGTACATAATTGGTTTTCTGTAAACTTAGAGAGCCATTGGAAACTTCTCCGTGACCGATCATTTTCCCTCCTTTCTTGTCGCCAGCAAATGCGACATAACCTCCATTTATTATCCGATAATTGTTCAATAAGTCCTTGAGCCTCGTCAAATGTCTAGAGCATCCACTATCCACATGCCATACACTATTTACGACCTTAGTTGACGACTCCTTCAAAAATATCAAAGAACAGGTTAATAAGGTGACATGAGAACCCAAGTTTGAAAAACTTTGGGTTTAGGAGAGAAAGGTTTATTACAAAACAAATTATTAACTAATTTGTCAATCTATTCCCAAATGAATTCCTATTAACATGTCTATGATGTAGTTCTGGACAATGCTTAACTACATGATCATCTTTACCACACCTAAAACAGTGTGGTTTTAATCTAGGTCTGTTATGTAACGGGGTAGGGATTTGATCAATATGTATTTCCTCATCACATTCAGACAAATTAGAATCTATATCACTGTATGTCTCATACATGTCACGAGGTCTGTTTTTATTTGAAAAGGAATAGTTATTTACAAAAAAAGATGAATTGTTATCAGAAGTACAAGTAGTACTTGTACCACTTGTACTAACTGTAGATGAAGTCGATACCCTTTCATTTGATAAAGAAATATTCGTTGGGGTAAAAGATGGAATAGGATGAGAAAAGAATTTTTCAAAACAATTAGTTTTATTTTTCTTGTTACTCTTTGCGGTGGAACCATTCACACTATTAACATAATCAGAAACAGCAGCATCATCACAATCCATAGAATTTATAGATGAGATAGAAACATCATGAGAACACGATGAGACGAGTCTATTACAGATTCATTAGAAACAAAAACAAACTTTAAACTAGATTTATGATCTAAGACAAAATGCTGAGATTCAGGTGTACTAAGACTAGAGTGCATCCAAGCCTGCTAGTCGGTCCATAATCGTAGTCCTCACGAACATGCTTAGGATTTACACCATCTATACATGCAGACATATTGTTAGTATCTGGTTTGATCAAATCATTAGAAGGACGAGGAACAGGCATAGGAGAATAGCTGTAAGTACTAGGAGGAGGATAAACCTTAGCATTTTCATAGCCCAATCCCGTTTTAATCCTATCCCCCCATTGAGATTTACATAGATCATCATGTTTCATTCCTGATATTGTCTATTTATCGAGCTTGGACTGAAGTTTGCTTGTTTCAAATTCAGCAAGTGCAACCCTTTCAGTGAAAGTATATATCTCAACATTTCTTTCCAAAACTATTTGTTTTAGGTGATCATTCGCTTTCAAAGCCTCGTTTAATTTAACAAACTATTTAGACTCGTTTATTTTAAGTTCCTCATTAATTTGTTTTAAATCTTTCTCATTATCAATTAATAAACAATTAGCTTTATAAACCGCAAATAACCTGATTTTACATCTAGAAGAACATATATCCTGAATTACCTCATACAGAAGTCCCATCACGACCTTTTCTGTTGCTAAGGCCTTCTCACATTGGCACACCAGAGTACTCAACTTGCTTTCCTCAACAGTGATAGCACCATCATCTTTTTCTTTTCCTTGCTCAGTGGGTTCACTTCCTTCATTCCTCAATTCCTCATATTTACCTTCTTTCACCCTCTCATCCTCCTTCACCTTCACAGACAACTCAGCCTCATCTCTAATGTCTTTGAACAGATCATATTCATCCTCACATTTCACCTTCCCCTTTCCTTCCATAATCTCAGCCACTGATGCTTGGTTAATCTCATCTCTCGTCTCTTCAACTTTAGCACTCCAATCAAAATTAGAAACTAAAGCTGTCTCATTGTGACTTATTTCCTCTTTACTCCCGCTTGAAACCAGTCGTGGAATTTCTGAATTACTAGGATTAGTGATGATTGGCAATGGACATTCACGTTTGAAATTTCTCAACTGTTTGCAATTAAAACACCTCAGCTTAGTCTTATCAAATCCCAGTTTGGAGTTAGAGCTTTGACCTCCAAAATTCTTTCTTCCGGTGTGCCCCATGAATCTCCGGGATCTAAGTGTCAACATTTCCATTTGCCATTGAATGTCAGTTTCTTCCAGATCATCAGGGTCCACCTGATACATATCCTCCATCTTCATCCCTTTTCCTTTCAACTCCCCCACCACTAAGGCTTCATAGCTCTGAACAAACATACCAAAAAGAGCCATTGTCTCGGATGGAACTAAAGTTTCAACATTTGATTTTGAATTAGCTTGATCTCTCCTAACACTACCACAACCTCCAGAATAATCACCAGTGTTCACTCCTCCTTGACGAGATGTCTGCATAGGAGAGCTTGCAGCGGAAGACAATAATGCAGCATTTTGAGTGAAACTAGATGTAGGAATCATGGTTTGGTTGAAGTCCCTTATTTTCATGTCTAACTCAAAGGACTTAAGCTTAATGATGATGTCGATAAGCTTGTAGTCAGTGAAACATCTTTCCTACTTTAGCATTCTCATCTGTAGGCTCTACTGAGGTGGGAGAGAGTCTAGCAACCTGTTGACTTGCTCAATATTGGATCGTATTTCTTCAGTGTGCTTGAAACTGTCAAAAAATGATTTGTGAGATCTGTGAGACTCTCGTTCTTATATCCCACGAAGGAGTTGAATTCCTTCTCAGCTTGAATACCCTTATCTTTCACCAACTCATCGTTACCGTCATAGAACTCACACAAAGCGTCGAAGAGAGACTTAGCATTCTTATGCTCAGCAAATCAATTGTAAATGTCTGGTGTGAGACAAAGAGTTAATGCTCCAAAAGCTTTTTGGTCTCGATCAATCAGCTTCAAATCCTTCTCGTTGAATGTGGATAGGTCCTTGTTTTGGGATACAACATCACCAATAGTGACAGTTGGTATGTGAGGACTAGAAGTGATATATTCCCATTGATTGTGGTTAGTGTAGAAGAAAAAGGCTTTGAGACATCTCTTCCAATCCTCGAAGTTATCCTCGTTTATAAGTATTGGAGGTCTGTTAGGAGCTACACTTTCAAGATCAGCAAGGGTAAGGGAAGTCATCTTTGACATACTAGTTTCGCTTGGGAAGAAGTAATTTCACAGAAAATTTGGTAAATTCGCAGACAATTTCGCAGAGAAGACTAGTTTCGTTGGGTTGCCTTAGTTTCGCAAGCAATTTCGGCAACAGTTTCGCTAGACAAATGCCTAAAACAGCTTAGTTTTGCCTACAATTTCGCACAAAACAAGCTTGAACTTTTGTTAAATGGTACTTTCGACAGCAATATTGCTTGTAAATCACCAACAAGCAATGTTGAACTTTCATTCAATGAAACTAGTTTCGTAGGACAGCAGTAAACAACTTCAAAGAGGATAACACATGTAGTTTCGCTGAAAGAGGAGGCAATTTCACTAGATGAATTGGTAATTCCGCTGGATGAAGCTGAAAAGCTTTTTCAACACGAAATCAATCTGAAATCATCAAAAACTTAATGGATTTGAGATTTGATGATTAACAGAGCTTCCCCAACCAAAAACAAACAAAATTCAAGCAAATTCCATATCAAATACACTCGAATTTGATCTGAAATTGATGAAAACTTAATATTGAACAAAAAGAACCAAAACCTCAACAAATCATGAGCACTAAGGCTCTGATACCATATTGTTGGTCCATGTGATCGATTTGCAGTACAAATGATATGTTGAATCGTTCAATATCAAATACAAACAATAGATAACAAAGATGAAAAAGATTAAGAACAACCACAAATGTATCAAAGTAAGAACAATG
>BJCM01211156.1:11858-38864 GCA_018326385.1 Flaveria bidentis
CGGCCGGTTCGACCACTTCAAAACGATTCACACCAGACCGAACCGGACCAGCCCCCAATTCGCGGTCGAACCGATCGGACCGGCCGATCCGATCGGTCTCAACAACATTGGTTAGTGGACTGTATGTCTGTCCAATCTTCACACTGTTACATATCTATATTATATCCTTTTTTTAAATTCTTCAAATCAACACATATTCCACCTCATTTTTGTTTTCTTATATAATTTAATCCATTCATTTTTTGAACAAAATGTAACAATGGTCTTGATTTTTTATCCCACAGACCCAAGATCGAAACCCACGAAAACTTACTTGCAAACATTTTTTCACGTAATTGATACGAGAGCTCCGCTAATGTGAAAATATAAAGTTGTAATTTCATTAGAAATATACAAAAAAATGAAGATATTATCTGATGATAATAATAATACTAATACTAATTTTAATACTGATATTATCCGATGATAATAATTGTTGGTCCATTTGATCGATTTACAGTACAAATGAGATGTTGAATCATTAAATATCAAATAAAAACAATAGATAACAAAGATGAAAAAGATTAAGAACAACCACAAATGTATCAAAGTAAGAACAATGAGGATCAATACACTCAATAATAACAAAGCACAATTATATTTCTGTGAATAAACTGCTTACAAAGGACACTTGAAACAATGATAAATGATTAGAGTTTTGCAAGGTTACCCAACAATGAAAATTATCAAATCTATATATAGCAGTCTTAGTTTCGCAGACAGTTTCGCTGTCAGTGAAACTGTATTGCCGAAACTATAGTTTCGCCCGGCAGAAACAACAGTTTCGTTGGACTTCAAAACTAAACTAAATTAACTACATAAAAAAGTAAACTAACATTAGACCTATTACAAAGTAATATAAACAAAATCTAATCTAAGGTGAGTCCAACCTATACTTGATCTTCAGTGTCAAACTTCCAAAGCATTCTACTTCAGTACTCTTATGCATGCATGTAGGAGAGACTTTGGATGTTTTGGGTTGCATCAGCCTTATATGAAACCTTACAAACTCTCCTTATTCTAATGCTACCAAAACATTTGAAGACTTCAGATATCAATAGTCCTCATCATGATGATAACCATCCCTTTCTTCATAAGATGATCAGGATCACTCAGACTCTCATAGTGTCTTCTCATATCAAAGAGATCATGTAGAGGTAGATTAAACATGTCTTGCCATGTGTAGACATCTTCAACACCTTGATCTCTGATGACATGCCATCTTTCTGGATTTGTAGTGTATGTCCAGGACAAGATGGGTCTTCTTGATGCTAGAGGAGCTATTTGAATTGGAGTTGATGTAGCATCCTCTTGTTGCATGTCCTCAGGATGTTCTGACTCATCCTGAGGTTTGGAGATGGATGCCTCTTTCTTCTTCTTCTTTGGCTTTGGTTTAGAGGCCATCCTTTTTCTCTTTTTTGAACCTTTTAACTGAGAAGATTAGCCTGCATCACCTTATTGATCTTCTTTGTCTTTCTCAGTTGGGTTTTCCTCTCTCATAAGTTCAGATTGAGAGGGGACAGAACCCTGCTGTGGATTAGAAGTAGAAGCTTGCTGATGCTCAGCAGGATGTTCAGGTCGTGTTGCCTCAAATGGTTCAACCTTCACCTCCACTTCTTGAGGGACCTGACTTAGTGGGGAGTGTAAGTCAACTAGTTCTTCTCTTTGAATCTTCTGCTTGATCACCCTTATATGCTCATCCATAATGGAGAGACATGGGGCCAAGTCTCCTTTCGGAGAATCCATACAGCTTGAAGAAGCTCATCATCCTCTGCCTATCAGCAGACTTCTTCATACTTTTCTGGATAATGGCTCTTGACTTTACAGCTTCTTCTCTTAAGCTTTTCTTTGTGATTTTTCTCTTTTTGGTTACTTCAAGTTCAAGCTTTTTGAGATACTCGAACTCAATGTATTCAAAGGATAAGGGAAGAAGTACATCTATCTGATAGAGGCCTGTGGCACTCAGGTAGTTGATCATTTTGATCCTATCAGTTTCTTTGCCTACTTGAGGTTCTTGTGGAGCCACATCCTCTTATACAAGACTTTCTTGAACTAGGGAGAGGGTAGACACATGCTTGTATAGTCTTTTATGTCTTCTTTCCTCTTTGATTTGAAGAAGTAATTTTGCATCCTCTGCCTCTTTTCTTTCCTTTGACAATTCCATGACAACCAGTTCATTTAATTCATCTAAGGGGAGGGAGATGATATTATCAATATCATAGTTCTTGGTCTGTAAATAGTTTATCATGACTGCCCTCAACTCATCATCCTAAGTTTTGGCTTGGGGGCAGCCCTGATAGTAGCTTCCATGACTCTAGCAGACCTAGTAGAGGAACTTTCTCCCCTTAGCTTCCTCTTCCTCTCTCTCTCCTCCTTCTCAATCTCCTTAGAAGTCATTTTTCTTTTCCCTTTGCCACTCACAAACCTTTGTGACTCAGGGTGGAGAGAGCTTTGGCCTTCATTGCTTGGTGTAGCTTCCCAGCTCTGGCCAGAGAGAGGTTGTGACGCACCTTCACCAGCAGCTGCTTCACTGAGGGAATGAATTGCTGAAGTAGTTGTGGGTGTGACAGGGCTCTTAGGCTCTACTACTGGGCTTTCAGTCAAGGTTTCCCCTTCAAAGCTAATCTTAAGGTCTGCCTCAACATCCTATTGACCAATCGTATTACCTGATTGCATTTGTCTCCTTCTAAGTCTGAACTCTTCAGTAATTCTATCTTGTATCCTTTGAGCCAGCCTGTCAGCTTGTCTAGATTTGCTTGGGTTGACAAATGGCATGCTGATAAGGTCAAGACCTTCATAGTAGTTCAAGGTTTGAAAGTTAAATACTTATTTCTGCCCTTGAACTCTTTGAAGAATGAGGGCTCTTCTGTTTGCATCATACATCCACCCTATGATGTAGTTAGAAGTTCCTTGAGGTGGAGATGACACTACCCTTGATATCCCTTCCTTAGAAAGACTCTAAATGAAGGAGTCTATAGAGTCCACATCAATGTGAAGTTGAGGAAGTTAGGACAGTTGCAAGTGAGGATGGTGAGTCCTCAATGTCGATGCTCGATGAAGAAATCCCAGGTTCTGTGTCTGTGGTGACTTTCTCCCCATTTTTGGTAGCATCACCCACTTGCATAGGTGAGCTAGAGGTTAGATCAACTACATTCGCACGTTCATGTGTTCCTGGTTGAGCTCTTCTTAAAGGTCTCCCAGCTAGTTTTTCCTTAAGAAAAGATATCTCAAGTTGCTGATTATTGACCCTGTTTTACAAGGTAGTCACCTGAGATTCAAGGTGACTAACCTTGGAGACTAAATAGGTGCATGTTTTTTATAGTTTTTGCACTTTTAGTCTCAAATTCCCCTCATCTTCATCAGAAGAATCATTAGGGGATGATAGAATTGGACCAAAGTCTTCTCTCTCACCACCAGCTTGGAGTTCTTGGCTGCTAGTTTTCCTCTGCTCAATGACAGCTTCAGTTGAAGTGTCAATGGGCTGAGTTGCCATGGTTGAGGTCTTAATTATGTAATCACTTACTGAAGTGAGAGCCTCTTCCATATGGATATCCTAAACAAGTTCAGAAGTATCCACCTCAGTGATAGGTGACTGATGTGGGCTAGACATAGGTGAGTCAGGAGCACTCATCTCTCTTTTAGTAGGGGAGGAATAGAGAGACTCATGATACTCACTAAAACCTAAGTCTTCATCAGTATCGAAGTCAAAATTGGGAATTGGTTGGTTTAAGTCTAAATGTTAGGGATGGTAGCTATCCTATAAAGGTTGTTTATCTGAGTGTAGAAACTTAGAATGAAGGCTTAAGGTTGTTGGGCTTGTGAGCTCATCAGTCTGAGCATGAGAAACCTCAGGACTGATAGTTGAAGGGATGGGAGTGGTTTGCTCCTTAGGAGAAGTAGGAGCTCCTAGTGATATAGGGGCCTGCACAGACTGAATAGCTTGTGCAGGGGTTTGTTTGGATCTTCTTTGGTAAGTGAGGGTGATTTGTGGTTGTTTTGGTGGTTGAGATGTAGAAGGTGTGGGTTCAACACTAGCTTGTGTTGCCAGGTTGTCACCTTGAGCAATGAGCTCTAACATTTTTTAGACCAGGGTTGTTTCTACCCCAGAGAAGCCGACAGTTAGTTTCCTCAAGATTTTAAAGATGTCGGCCTTTATCTGTCATAGTTTAAGAATATTATTTGTTTCCCTCAACTGTGAGCCCAATTCATAGTTGAGAATGTGTTGAACATATCTAGGAAACATATAATATTCTAAGGAGTCTAAGTTAGCAAGAAGGTTTGTATAGACAAATTGAGAATACCTGAACTTGACCCCCTGAACCATCCTATGCACTATGAAGGAGAGATCTTCAGGAATCTAGTCCCAACCCCCATGCTTGTTGGATAAGCTGTGGATAACCACATGTAGTAAGTACTTCCACTAGGATGAGACCTTTCCTTTCCTGAAGGTGTTTACAGAGAAATCCTATTCATAGTCCATTTGTTGGAAGGACTGGTTAACAGCTTCTTTGGGAAAGGAAAACTTACCTTCCTCATCATCCAGCTGTAGATGAGTATTTATGATGACTGTAGTGATAAAGATTGTCCTCCCCTGCACCGAAGAAGACAGTGCCTTCTCCCCATCTAGAACAACCTCTTGACAGGTTTTCTAGAAATCAAGCAAATGATCCTTTTAAAGAACAGGATCCATGGTAACGGAGGTGGAATAGTTAGGCAAAGACAAGAATTTGCAAAACCTCTGAGAAGTGTAGATCTTTTTTAGAGTTTAACATGGCAACCTGATTGTGTTGTCTATGTAACTATATGGAGAAATCAGAATCATTTCTTCTATTAAGGTTGTCCATTTAAGAAAGCTTAATGGTGAAGGAAAAAAAGAACAAAGGCGATTGCAGAGAGAAATTTGGGAATTTAGGTTTGGAGGAAAGATGAAGATGATAGAAAGAGGAGGAAACCGTTGGGTTTATATGAACAAAATTTAAGACAAAGTTAATGAAAGAGGATAAACTTTAAAATTCGGATGTCGGTCCCACCTCTGAATAAGAAGTTAACTTTTTGCTCAAAATGTAGTTTTCTTGGAATTCGAAAATCTTCCGAAGGTAAATTGTCTTCGAAAGTTTTAATTAAAAAGCTTCTGAAGCCAAAGTGACTTCGAAAGAATTTCCTGAGAGTTTTTGAAATTTTGCTTCGGAAGAAAACTAAGACTTAAAATTTTTATTCAGCTAAGAATAAAGCTTTCGAAAGTTAATTTGCTTCGGAAGAAAATTTCCTTGAAAAAATGTAAGTGCCTAAGAGAAAATTTTAAGCTTCGGAAGAGATTTCAGTCATTTCTTTCAAAGGAAATTTTCTTAGGTATTTATTTGTTTTGAAGGAATAAGTTTTTTCCAAATACAAAATTTATATCTTCCGAAGGAAAAAAGAACAAGAATTTTAAAAAATTCTAAGGAAAGTTCTTCTAAGAAAATTTTCATCCAGAGAAAACAAGAGCTTATGAAGGTGATAGAATAGACAACTTAGGACATACAGATTTTAGAAATACTATGATTAAGTTTTAAGAAAAGCTACTCAAAGTTAATAATCCTAATAGCTTATATAAGATACTTGAATCTTTGTTCATCAAAAGCTTTGGTGAACATATTAGCATATTGTTCATCTGAGTTAACCTTGACTAGTTTGATTAATCCCTTTTCAAAGTTATCTCTAATCAAATGATAGCTGATATTGATGTGTTTTGTCCTGGAATGTTGCACTGGATTTTCAGTGATTGAGATAGCACTGTTGTTGTCTATATGAATAGGAGTCTTCTTGAAGTTTAATCCATAGTCAAGCTTCTGATTTTGAATCCAAAGTACTTGAGCATAGCAGCTTGCACCAACAATGTATTCATCTTTAGAAGTTGATGCAGAGACACATGATTGTTTCTTGTATTGCCATGAGACAACCCTTCTACCAAGAAACTAACATCCCCCAAATGTAGACTTTGCAGTCATATTACAGCCACCATAATCATTGTCTGTATATGCATATAAATTGAAGTCAGAATTATTGGGATACCAAAGGCCAAGTGTTGAGGCACCTTTGAGGTATCTTAGAATTCTTTTGGCAGTGATAAGATTTGACATCATGGGGTTGGCTTGATATCTTGCACAAATACATGTAGCAAACATGATATCAGGCCTGCTAGTTGTAAGATACACAAGAGACCCAATCATAGCCCTGTAAAGGTGTTCATCCACACACTCCCCCTCAAGATCAGGTCCAAGGGAGTGGTTTCTTGCTATGGGTGTCTTAGCAATCTTACAATCAGTCATGTTGAACCTTTTGAGTATGTCCAGAACATACTTTGACTAACTTATGAAGATGACATCTTCAACTTGCTTCACTTGAATTCCCAAAAAGAAATTGAGTTCCCCCATAGCACTCATTTCAAATCTGTTCTTCATCAGCTTCTCAAAGTCTTTGCAGAGCTTTGGTTTAGTTAAACCAAAGATGATGTCATCTACATATACTTGAACTAGCAACAAGTCAATTCCTTGTCCTTTGATGAAGAGAGCTCCATCTATAGTACCCTTTCTGTATCCATGCTTGCAGAGATACTGATATGAAGTCTCATACCACTTCATGGGTGCTTAGTGCAGCCCATAAAGAGATTTATCAAGCTTGCAAACATAATCAGGATGATCAGGATCTGCAAAACCAGCTGGTTGTTTGACATACACCTCTTCATCAATTTCCCCATAGAGAAAAGCACACTTGACATCAAGTTGATAGACCATGAAGTTCTTGGATACAGCAAAAGCCAAGAATATCCTAACATCTTCCAGACTTGCTACAGGAGTAAAGACATCAATGTAGTTAACTTTTTCTTCTTGTGTGTACACTTGAATAACTTGTCTAGCTTTATTCTTGATGATAATTCCTCTATCATCTTTCTTATTCCTAAACACCTATTTGGTTCCTATAGTAGTCTTCCCATGAGGAAGAGGACATAGGTTCTAAAATTTTTGCCTTTTGAATTGAAACAACTCCTCTTGCATAGATTCAACCCAACTTCCATCCTTCAGAGCCTCATTAATCTTCTTGGGCTTTATCTGAGATAAGAAACAAGAGTGAAGACAAACATTTGCTTCATTGATTTGTCCTCTTGTTCTTACCCCTATGTCAACATTTCCAATGATATTTGTGATGGGATGGGACTTGTGGATCCTTAGTTGAGGGATCACAACAAGTTGCTAAGAGAGATCTAAATTAGAGAAATTTAGATCTGGCATTTATGTTTCTCCCACCACATCAGCACACTTATCAAGAGAGACTTGAACTAGAGAGTGTGTGATATCACTGATGTTGGCTTTTATGGAGTGGTTGTCAGCATCAAGAAATTCTTGATCACTATCACCACTACTATTTTCTTATACAATTCAAGCTTCTTTATATGGTTATGGAGCCTCTGAGCTGGAACTTGAAGGCATATCAGATGTATCAGTTGAATTTGTCATTATTGTGCTGATAGAAACTTCATTTGCAGAGTTAGTTACAACTAGAGTTGAAGATGTATAGCTTGAAGGTTTTCTCAACTCAAATCTTGGATCAGGATCATTTGCAGAGTTAGTTACAATTGGAGTTGAAGATGTCTATAGATACTGAAACATGCTCATAAGATTTGTTAAAATAGTCGGTAACTAAATCAAAATCAAACAGCCAATCCGGACCAGAACCTTTCACATTGAGAGTGTGCTCATTGAAAGTCATATTGGCAAACTCTTCAACTACTTTGGTTCTGAGATTGTATACTCTATAAGCCTCGGCTTGGGAAGAATATCCAATGAAATGTTCATCATCTGATTTCTCAGCAAACTTGGCAATTTGATCTTTGGTATTCAAGATGGTGCAAGGACATCCAAATGACCTGATAAAACCAATGAAAGGTTTCCTCTTATGCCAAAGTTCATAAGGAGTCTTACCACGATTCTTAACCACTAAAACTCTGTTTTGCTCATAGCAAATAGTGTTGACTGCCTTAGCCCAGAAGGTGATGGGCAGTTTAAAGTCAGACAACATAGTTCTTGTAGCTTCAATAAGTGTCATGTTTCTCCTTTCAGCAACACCGTTTTGTTGAGGAGTCTTGGGAGCAAAATATTGTCTTGTAATATCCTTTTCATCACAAAATGTATCAAAGATTTGGTTCTTAAATTCAGTTCCTTGATCAAATTTTATGGTTTTGACCTTATGATCACATTGATTCTCAATCATTAAGATGAAATTCTTTCAGAATCTCAGGAGTCTCATCCTTAGTTCTAAGGAAGAAGACCCAAGTGAATCTTGTAAAGTCATCTGTGATCACTAAACAGTAAGAGGTCCTTGCTAGACTCATTACACTGGTGGTGCCAAAGAGATCCATATGTAACAAGTGTAGGGGAGTAGTGATGGAGTTTCTTTCCTTTGGTTTGTAAGATACCTTGTGTTGCTTCCCTTTCAGGCATGCCACACAATGGTCATCACTTGTAAACTCTTTCTTTGGCATTCCAGTTACCAAATCATTCTTAATAAGTTTATTCATATTTTTAAAGTTTACAAGGAACATTCTTTTATGCCAAAGGAAAGACTCGTCACTATTTGCTTTAGATAGAAACCCTGAAACTTCTCCTGAGGGAGATGTTTCTTGCAAATCCATCTTGTACATGTCCCCTCTCCTAGGGTTCAGAGTAGGATATGCTCATGAGGAATGACCACCCCGGGCTTGAGAATAATGCACTCATGCTCAGTAAAGAGCATGTTATAACTCTGATCACAAAATTGAGATACACTTAGAATATTGTATCCAAGCTCCTTGACAAAGTTTACCTTCTCAATGCTGAGCTTTCCATTTGTGACCTTGCCCCTTCCAGAAATGTAACCACCTTCATCTCTTCCAAAAGCAACTGACCCTCCATTAATTCTTTCAAAATTTTGGAGTAGTGACCTATTGCCGGTCATGTGCCTGGAACAGCCACTATCAATGATCCAGATATTTTTGTTTGTCTTGAGTTGTTCCTGCACTAAGAAAATGATTAATTACATTTGGAAACCCAAGCCTTATTGGTCTTGGGCTTATCACAAGAAGTAAAAGGTAATGAAACAGTAATAGATCCTATAGTTGTGCTTTGATGATCTATTGTTGTTGCTGATGGAGAACTCTCAGTCATTTGGTCTTTCTTTGTCTTCCACACCACCTTTGGAAGTTTGGACTTGACCTTCAAAACTTCGGAAGCTTTTGTGGATTCGGAAGTTTGGACTTGACCTTCAAAACTGAAATTGTTTTCTCTAAGTCCTCTATCTTTAACTTATAAACATGTTTAGCCTTTTTAAAATTAGATTTTAAGATGTTCAAAGACTAAAGATCAGATCTCATCTCTAAGTTGTAGGACCTGTATCTATTAACTTTAGCAATACATTCAGGAGTGCAAATATATTCCAATACCTTGGCTTCGTCGTGGTCAGCCATGAGTGCTTGATTTGGAGATGCATCTTCCACCTGAAAGCTCCAGTCAAAGCCTCCTTCTTCAACAGAAACTGCAGCTTGCTGCTTTGGCTTCTCATTCTAGGGAGCTCTCCCAGTGTAGTTTGGTCTGGATTGAGTTTGGCCACCATTTGCTCTTGGTGCCTTGCACTCCTTAGCAAAGTGTCCCATCTGGTTGCAGTTGTAACACTTTACCTTGCTTTTATCCAGCCCAAACTTTCCACTGGCTGTATTGCTAGGAAACTTCCTTCTTGTCCTCTTATAGAACTTCTTGGCTATGTGAGTGAAAAGAGCCATCTGCTGAACTATCTCCATATACTCCAGATCATCTGGATGGATACAGTCCAAGTCTTCAGAAGTGAAGAGAAAGTTGCCTGAGGATTCATCAGCTGAGACAAAAGCATGAGAAGAACTTGTCTCTTGGAAGGGAATTCTTTGAGTGTAGTTTACTCTTGGAGTCTCTGGGAAGGTGATGAATGTACCCTTTTGTGAGTTGTCAGGGTAGCATATTAGATGATGTTGAGGTTCTATGTTATCCCTTTCAGTCACATGAAGAGCTGAACCCATTTGATTGCTAGAGTTACCAAATGAATTTTGTATGTTTCTTTCCATCTGGTATCCACTGAGAATACCATACAACTCTGTCAGAGTAAGAGTCTTAAGGTTCTCAGTCCTCTTGATAACAACACAATAATGTGTCCATTGTCTAGGAAGAAAGGACATAAACTTCGTTACAATGTCCCTGTTTTCAAAAGTTACTCCAACATCCATTATAGTATCCACAATCTCAACATACTTAAAGTATTATTGAGTCATGGTTTCACCTACTTTAAAGATGAAGTTTTCAAACTATTGTTTGAGGAGATCCTTACTGTTCTTCTTGGCTTTAGTTGAGCCCTCATACATAAGCTTCAATGCTTCTCATAGTTGCTTTGTAGTCTAGCACTTCTTGAAGCATTCTATTTCAGTACTTTTGTGTATGCATGCAGGAGAGATTTTGGATGTTTTGGGTTTCATCTGCCTTATATTAATTTTTACAAATATTCTTTGAATGAATTTTTTCTTAAAATATTTCTAAATCTAGAGTTTTAAAAAACAAGTTTTTAAATAAAAGTGTTAAAAATATTTTATTAATTCACAGATATAGTTTTAATTATATCTTACCAAAATAGTGTTTTATATTATTTCTAACGTTTCATTAATTTGTAATTTTTTTTATTTAACCTGTTTAGTATACATGTTTATAAACTAATAGTTGGTTACTTTTGAACAGCCGAGGGCATAAATGTAATGAGCAACTACAGTGTACAGATATGTGAACAGCAACGCGCCAACGCTCTTGTTTTCGCAAACTGATAATATTCTCCGCCGGAGCCCAAATGAATTAACTCTCAAAACCACCGTAACACCACCACCACGACGTATGGTTTTTATACTTATTTTCACACGCTTACAATCACCGCCACCATTGTTTCTAAGCTCTCACAGCCACCACCTATGGCCGGAGTTCCACCGGACCACCTTTTTATCCATTAACCCCACACGTATTCTCACTCACCGGATTTACACGAAGAATCGCCGGTGGGATTCCAACGCAGAGACTTTCAGAGCAAGAAACTTCGATTTTGACTCCACCGGCGACGATGAAGACTTGGAAGATGACGATGATGATGATGAAATGAATCAGTGGCTTGACATTCTTGAGGACTTCATTGATGGTGTGTGGATTTTTAAGGTATAATTTTGACATGATTGAAGAAGTTTTGTGTTTGGATTTTAAAGGTCAAAGTCAAAAACACCAGTTTCCATGCTTGAAATTGTTGTGAATGCTTTAGGTTTTAGGAATTATGTGAGTATTATCTTGGAAATGATACTGTATTCTAGGGGTTATATAGTTGTTGAGGTTTGGTATGTAATAAATTCATGTAAATTTTGAATCTTGGTAGATATAGGATTGACCTTTAGAAGTCAAACGGTGACCAATTTCTTTGCAGATTTAAGATTGTGCAAAATGAAAATGAGTTGATACTTATACTGGTGTGCATAATCAGTGCAGGCGTTTAGATCATATGGGTTGATGCTTCCCGCGATAATCGCATCTTTGCTGTTGGCTTCTGGTCCAAAGGCTTTTCTTATGGCATTAGCGGTTCCCATGGGCCAATCCGCACTTTCTTTGTTGTTTGAAACAGTTTGGGGAAAACCGCGGTATAAAACAAGGCGCAAAGGCAAGAACAAGAGAAAAGCACCACGACGACCACGTGCAGCTAGTTATATGGATATTGATGATGAACAAGAAGAATATGTAAAGAGAGAAAGAAAGAGGGCAAGCGCGTATCAAACATGGGTTGAAGGAGATGCCGGTTTAAGTGGTAACAAAACCGATGGTTCATCTTCAAGTTTTGGTGGTTGGGAAGAACTGGATGGAAGAAACCGGTCTAATAAAGATGGGAAACCGAAGAAACCAAAGAAACCAATGAGTAAATTGGGCAGGCAAGAAAGAAGCAGCAGTGAGACACCATTACTATTGAGATTGTTGATCGCGGTCTTCCCATTTTTAGGTACGTGGACTAGAATGTTATAAGATTATACTTGCCCAACACGTATTTCATTCCGTTTTATGCATAAATAAGGTAAATAATAGGCAGCAACGTCCATGTTTTTAGTGTTCAAAGTTGATTTCATTGTCATTTGGTGTTATACTGGAACACTGATGCATCAAATTTATGTATTACAATAAAATTCTGATATGTTCTGGTATAAAATCATGGTTGATGATACAGGATGTGCTATATGCATATCAAAAAGTAATATTATTGATTCCCTACATGAATGTTTCAAAGGGATAACGGTTTTTTTTTTTATCGTCTTGTGCCTTCGCTAAGTGTGTGGATGTATTAGTGGGCGGTTGCACTTTAGCAGTTAGTTTACGTCGTACAAATTCTAACTGTCATAGGAGATTTGTCCACCAATTCAGCTGTATGTGCTAACATATTTACCTGGAAATACTTTGCAATGCATATATTAATTCAGTAGGTTTTACCTCATTTATCAGGTGTTCAATACGTCTAAATATATTATCATATCATTTTTGTTCTTTTTGACTTTGAATGTGAAATTTGCGTTCACCAGAAAGGGTATCCATTTTTACTACTGTTTTCATATATATATGAAATTTATTCTACTTCATATGCAGTCTCATTGCAGTGACTTCAGTTCTCATTAAATGTACTACCTTCAAATCTTTAATCTGCTTTTTCTTTAAACCTATATTATCAGCAAAAGTTTCAAGTGTAAAATGCTGAGTTTTAGAATCAACATAGATAATCATTACAGTTGTGTGTCGTCATTACAACAAAATCATAAACGAGTGAGAAATTCCCTATATCCTAAATGTAAATCGAAAGATAAGTGAGTTAAATTTAGCGAGTCTTGTCACAAATAATCTACTAAACTTGATGGCCTTAGTTAAACTGCAAGTAGATATCTAGTTCTCGAAATGAGTCTTCGCTACAAAGCTATGTAGAAAAAAGGGTCATAACTTCAAAACCAATCAAACACATATCCCCATATTATAACCTTGTCTAGGTGAACGAGCACAAAACAAATATGTTCTTCAAAGATGGATAGAAAAGAATGACACAATTTTAAGATGATCTACTATTTATGTTATGTTTTTCCTAGATTATAACCTATAGTTATACGAAATATGTGATATGAAGAGATGATTCATGTGGTGGCATAGATGAATGTCACTTCAACATCTCTTTTAAGTCATGTCTTTCTTATATTTATAAAGTTATTATTGCTTGAAAGAATCATGTAATAAAACAACAGATCATCTTTAAGTTGTGTCTATCTTTTTAAGTAATTTTTTCATCCTTATAAATCATCTTTCAGTATCATCTTTAGATCTTTCTTTTCCCGACAAATTCTTATCAATAAGAAAGATTAGTAATAAAAATTTTAGGTAAATAGCCCCTGCCTAAACATATCCTCAAGACGAGCTAGAACCCGTGACCACCTAACCATTGGGCCCCAAAAGCAGTTTGCACATTGTGACCACCAAAGTAAGTTTGCACATTGTGATGTGGTTTTATTAGCTATATATATTTCATCTTTATCTTAGAATGTTTGGAAACTATGCATGATATAGTCACTCCTTAGACTTTTATGCTTGTTAAAACCTTACACGAGTAAAGAAAGTGTATTGAGCAGACTATTTAAAGGAAAGCCACAACATTCGACTAAGTGAACGAACACAAATCAATTCATTATCTTTGCTTATCGTAGTTGCATGGACAACAACAAAGTCAACATTTTATAGTTACCACATACTACTACTGGTGTTTACATGAAAACACACAATATGACGCTAGTTTTTTCACTTCGCACATCTTTGTGTTGTGATAAATCCATTGCAGGGTCCAACTCAGAGTTGGTTTATTAGCCATTTTTTTCTTTGTCTCTAATAATATTTCATTTTCTTTATTAGTTTTTTTCTTTTTTTTTCGGGAGTACACATTTGGATCTAGTGACATCTTGTCATATAACGACGGAAATGTTGGGAGCATGGAATATGACTATGGCTTAAAACACATCAGCTGTCAATCATCACATAAATCATGTAGCAAATTTAGATAATTACTTAATATATCGTCCACTAGTATATTCAATTACATGTCAAAACTTGCCCTAACGGGACTTCTACAACATTGTCAAGTTTAAACAATTACATCACTACATCAAAGCATGACCACGTAGGATACACTGCTAACTAATACACATAAATAGATACCGAAATGCTATGGTCTTCAGCATCCATGAACATGTACACATAAAACCATACATCATAGCCAAATTAGACATCGTACATCTTATATGAATATAGAGCAGTTTGCTTACCGGAAAAGCATACTCAAACATGTTAACATAAAGTTGATGAACATATAGAGTTTACACAAATAAAACAATTACCAGACAATTACACGTAGGATACAGTAATTAAATAAGTCCATAACTAAACCGAATCTCATAACACAAAAGCCCTATAGCTTTGTGCTCTGTTAGTTAATATGAACACTCAAAACAAAAGCACTATATCTTTTATAAATTTATTTGTATTAAATAAATCTTACTTAATTATTTCATTTTATTTTTTTTTTAGTTAAATAAAAATTAGTTAATTATTTTATCTAATTTTATTTAATATTACTTAAATTGCTTAGTAAGTTTAAATTGTATTTCTAGTTTTAATTGATTACTGTAATGTATTTTTAATATAGAGAAAATTACATAAATAGTCCATGTGGTTTGATCAAATTGCATGTTTGGTCCCCATAGTTTTAAAATTACAAACATAGTCCAAACATTTGAGTTAGGTTGTAAAGATGGTCCCTACTGTTAAACCCAGTTAGTTTCTGAAGTTAACTAAGGGTATTATTGTTATTTTACATTTTATTATTTGATTAATTGTTTTAAAACCAATATATAACTAGGGTTTATATCTTTATCTTATTCTTATGATGAGTTTCTTAGATCAAGAAGGAGCACACAACTCAAGTTGACTTTTTTGTTGTGATTTCGTAGACCCATTCTTGAATCACTCGCTTCTTTTGTCAACTAATCTTTTATGGTTGTTTGTTATTGTTGGATCAAGAAAAAGGCTGGTGCAACCAAAACCAAATCACTTAGACAAATTTTGGTGCAACTTACAAAGGACTTCCGAAGCTAAATATGGACTTCCGAAGGAAATAGAGTTCTTCCGAAGACAATGTAACAGTTTTGCTTCCGAAGACAAACTCTACTTCCGAAGATAAAGTACTCACTTTCGAAGATCAAGTCTTAGAAGAAAAGATCATAAGTGAACTTCCGAAGTATGAAGAATAGAAGAAGTCCATCAAGCCTCAGAAGAAGTAGCCTCTTCCGAAGTATAAGTGGCTTTGGAAGTACTTGTTCTTCCAAAGCCATTTAACCTTCGGAAGACACCACTATGAACCAGTGGACACAAGTATGGTCTCTGACACTCCGCTGCAGACCTCTGATACTGCATGGCGTTTTCCAAAAATACCATGTAGTTGACCATATTTTATTCCATTATTCACCTTTTTATGTTAGTACAAGTTACCAACTTTAGTTGGTGACAAAAGGTAAGTCAGGGACATATCCTGACTACCATATCTTAGATAAGACATTATCTAAAATACCTTAAACTATAGCTTTGTAGTATTTGGTTTCATTAGAGGATCCCAGCTGGTATCAAAGAATATCCGGCTGTAGGTTGTATTATAAATAGTTTCTCATTGTAACTCATAAACCATGCTTGTAAGAGTCTTGTAACACTTTGAGTTAAGAAGAAATATATGCAAGTACCTTGGAAATTATCTTTCTGTGTTCATTGTTACTTATTATATTATAATCAACTCTTAGAATAGACTCTGCTTCATTTGATCTGAGTGTAACATAAGTGAGTCTAAGAGAAAAATCAAGTGTTAAGTGACAAAACCAATCCTGCAATTGGTATCAAAGCTATTTAGGCTCTTGATTGTGAGATCTTACCATCCTAATCAACTTGTTTTTCACTCCTCCTTATACCTCACTCAAAATGGCCCTCAACAAGTCTGAAATAGAGATGGAAGCTATGACTAAAGCTCCCATCATCACTCTTGAAAACTTCAGGTCATGGAGCAGAAGCATGGAAGGCTTCATCAAGTATCAAGACAACAAAATGTGGTATTCTATTGTCAATGGCCCATACGAACCCAAGGTGGCAGCACCTGGTGGAAACGGTGCTATGATAGAGAAGGTTGTTGAAGATTACTCTTATGAGGACCAGAAGAAGATGGACATTGAAAGCAATGCAATGGCTATTCTTATGACTGCAATACCCAACTCCATCATGGTTGGGTTTGAGCATTGCAAGTCAGCCAAAGAACTGTTTGATGCACTTGCTTAGATGTACTCAAACTCAAATGAATCCAAGAAGGACTCACTGAAGCACCAGTTTGAGAACTTCATCTACATTGCTAGAGAGACTCTCAGTCAGCAATACTTCAGGTACATGGATTTTATTTCTTCCCTTCAGTCTGTGGGAATCACTTCTGAACTTAGAGATCTTACAAGAAAGTTCATGAGTGCACTCCCTAATGAGTGGACGTTATACTATGTCTCTATCAAGAGAACAGAAAATCTAAACACCCTCACAATGACTGAACTCTATGGCATCCTTGATGGATACCGCCTGGAGATGGAGAGCAAGAGAGGCCATCGGACAAGCAGACCCCTAAGTCTTCCTGCTAGCAACTCTTTGATGGTTGCTTAAAAGAAAAGGGAAACTTCAAACTGGAAGCTATTAGCTGCCAGTTCCAAAGCAGTTGCAGCCAACCAAGAGGTAGTCAACAACAAGAAGAGAATATAGATCATCGACCAGCTCATCAAGCTTGGAGCTACCATTAGAGGAGTTGTGGAACTGGAAAAGGCAACCAGACTGTGGAATGAACAATAGAAGGAAGCAGCACGGTTGGCCTTAGAGGAAGAGAAAGAAAGAGAACAGAAGGAAGCTGACATTCAGCTCAGGAGGGAAAGGATAGCTTTCCTAACCTCCAGAGGTTTCTCTCTTTAAGAGATATCTCCACACAATGATGATACGATCATTTGGCTCTTTAACAAAGAGCAGGATCAACTGGAGAAAGAGAGAAAGAAAGCTAAAAGAGAGAAGTTGAGGGAGAAGAAGAAGAAAGAAGAAGAAGCTAGGGTCACTGCAACCAAGAAGATAGGTGAGAAAGCCTGGATGAAAGACTATCTCCGGGCTCACGGCTTCTCTGGCAGGCAGGTGGGACCCATGTCTAAAAAAACACTCCAGCGAATTATCAGTGAAATCAAGGGTGACATTCGTTTAGGCAAAAGGAAAGAGATGTATAGAAGGGTACATGGGATGACCTTCAAACCAATCACTCAACCCTAACCTGAACCAACACCCTCTCCATTCATCATCAAAACTGAACCCTTCACACCTGAACCTACACCACTATCCATACCCACTTCCTCACCTCAACCACCTAAACTACCCATCCTTCAACCCAAAACACTCTCTAGAATCACTACACCACAACCTTTCCAACCATCCCCTCAGCCTTCCAAACATCTCTCCCTAAAAGAATTCAATGCAATCAAGATAAAGCTATCAAACTGCATAACTCTGAGCGACGTCTCTTGTGAAGAAGACTCTGTCAAACTGACCTATGTTGATGGATCTTCATGTTCCTTCACAAGAGATCAAATTCTTGATCTGCCCAGAGCAACACTGGACCATGCTGCTAGACTTCTTGGTCTCAACTCTGACTCCTTAAATGATGAAAAGAAGAAACTAAGAAGAAAGCTAGTGACTCTGCTAGACACAAAAAAAGGCGACAAGATTCCTAGTCAGCCTCTTGTTCCCAGAAAGAAAATCATCCAGTGGAGGTTCGATGAAGCCTCTCACAACTTTGTTGTGGAGAGAGAGAATAGAGAAAGCAACAGGCTAAATGCCTCCTCTCTGCTACACTCCAGCAGATTTGACATTACTGAGTTAGCAGAGAAACCATTCTCCAATCCCTCCAACTCTGAAACTACTGCTCACATCAGAAGTCATCTTAGCAGCATTCATCTTGCTGAGCTTACCACAAAGGTAAGGATTGAAGAAGAGTTGAAACTGAGAGAGAAAGAAGACAAGAAAAGGTCAACCACCAAAAGCACTGCTTTTCTATAGATGGTGGAAGGCCTTTAATTGGAACCTATAGTTAGATGGGAGTATGACTACAGCTCTCATCAACTAACTCTTTTCAGAGGGACCCAACAGAGGGTGCATATCATTCAAGGTGACAGACTGGAGTTCCAGTCAACAAATGATCTATACAAGCTTCTTAGCACTACTTTAGGGAAGAACAAAAAAACAGACAAATATCTACTTTCCTTTGTGCTGAAAGTTTTGAGAAGCAGTAATAAGTGAGGTTTTGGTATCTCCAGCCTAGGGGGAGTTTGGTGGATTAAGAAGAAGGCTGGTGCAACCAAAACCAAACCACTTAGACAAATTTTGGTGCAACTTACAAAGGACTTCCGAAGCTAAATATGGACTTCCGAAGGAAATAGAGTTCTTCCGAAGACAATGTAACAGATTTGCTTCCGAAGACAAACTCTACTTCCGAAGATAAAGTGCTCACTTTCGAAGATCAAGTCTTAGAAGAAAAGATCATAAGTGAACTTCTGAAGTATGAAGAATAGAAGAAGTCCATCAAGCCTCAGAAGAACTAGCCTCTTCCGAAGTATAAGTGGCTTTGGAAGTACTTGTTCTTCCAAATCCATTTAACCTTAAGAAGACACTGCTATGAACCAGTGGACACAAGTATGGTCTCTGACACTCCAGTGCAGACCTCTGATACTGTATGGAATTTACCCAAAAGGCCATGTAGTTGACCATACATTATTCCATTGTTCACCTTTTTATGTTAGTACAAGTTACCAACTTTAGTTGGTGACAAAAGATAAGTCAGGGACATGTCCTGACTACCATATCTTAGATAAAACATTATCTTAGATACCTTAAACTATAGCTTTGTAGTATTTGCTTTAGTTAGAGGATCCCAGCTGGTATTAAAGTATATCCGACTGTAGGTAGTATTATATATAGTTTCTCATTGTAACTCATAAACCATGCTTTTAAGAGTCTTGTAACATTTTGAGTTGAGAAGCGATATATGCAAGTACCTTGAAAATTATCAATTTGTGTTTGTTGTTACTTATTATATTATTATCAACTCTTATAATAGACTCTGCTTCATCTGATCTGAGTGTAACATAAGTGAGTCTGAGAGAAAACCAAGTGTTAAGTGACAAAACCGATCATGTAGTCATTGTGGTAAGGTTATTATTGTTCGCACTTCATGGACCGATGGTAACCCAGGCAGGCGATTTTAGTCTTGTCCACAGTCGGTAATGACATTTTTTTTGTTTTGATTTTACTCTTGTCCAACTCTTTCGCTTTTACTTCTTGATCCTACAATCGATTTCATGCTTACAGAACTCAAGTTGTAGATTTCTAATTATTGTATTATTTAATACATATTATTAATATATTATTTAATTCAAATTATCAAATTTTATTTTGTGATAAATTAAAATTTAAATGTATAGTTACTAATCATATTTGTATAACTAAAAACTATTTAAATTAAGTGTTCTTTTATTTAAATAATTATATCTATACTATTATATAATACATCTTTTTGGATAGAGATATAATTTTACCAAACATACAAGTTTTGAAGCAACATGTACAAAAAAGTACAATGCATTTAAAAAGGCTAGAATAGAAAATTAATTAAGAGTTTAAGACACTTTAGGGGTAATATGGTAAATTTATCTATTAAATTTTATACCTTGATATTTTTATCATTGTCTCTTTCATGTATTTAATAAATCCTATTAATATATTATTAATAATATGATATTATTTAATTCACCTCATTAAATTATATTTATTTATGATACTATAACTTGATATTTAAATTTATATTTACTAATTGTATTTTATAACTAAATGCTATTTAGATTAAGTATTATTGTATTTAAATATTTAAGTATATAACTTATGTATATCTTTCGAATAATAACTTTGTCTGTTCATAGACTACATATGCTTGTAAAGTTTATATGTTGCATCACTACAACTACTAATCATTGAATCATCTGCCTCTCTCTATTTTGATAAATTTTTATATTGTTCCTACTTGACTACATATGCTAATAAACAGTTTATTTGCCAAGTTACTACAAATGTTGATCAATAGTTAAGATGTCAATTTTGAGAAGTTATGGGATGACCTAAACTCTACAATCTACTAAATATTTCTACCTCTTTGTATTTCCATATATTTGTATAGTTCCCGATGTTCTTTGACTCGGATCGGACCGGCCAGTCGAACTAGTCGGACCAAGATTTGTTTGGATCACCGGTCTAAGTTACCCCAATTCATTTTGTAGCCAAAGAACTAGCCGGTTTGGACCGGGAACCAGGTCAAACCGGATTTTGATATTTTCATTTTTTCTAAATTATTTGGATTTTAATGGGTTTAATAGTTAATTGAATGATGAATTGGAGTGTTGAATGCAATATTATTTTTGGATGAAATATTTACAATATACATACATATATATAATTATAATGTCATTCGGTCTGACAAGTCAACGAGTAAGGTAACCGGTTCGTCGTCTGAATCGGATCTAAAAACATTAATTGTTCTACTTGACTACACTTGCTAATATATAGTAAATTTGTCGAGTCACTACAACTACTATCAACTATTAAGATATCAATATTGAGAAGTAATAGAACAACCTTAACTCTACAATCTATTGAATCCTGATGCCTCTCTGTATTTTTATATATTTTTATTCTTCCTACGTTTGATATAGCTAATTAAAGTTTATATTTGTATTATGCCATATTGCAGAACCGTTTAAGGGATGGTCAATACACTTAGTCTCATATGAGGAGAGTCTTTAGAACACTTAACAGATCAAATAGGGAACCGAGACTTTGGTTATGATACTATGAACATAAGTAAACAAAAGACAAAAACTTAAGAACAACAAAGATATTTGGTTTTCAAGATTGCAGTATATTGCTTATCAAGTTCTATTACAAGTTATACAAAGCATGAGAATAAGTTACATGGACTTGAGACACTTTATACTATATCCTACAACTGGCCATACTTAGAAGGCCAGCTGGATATATTTGATCTAGACAACAAAATCAATGTAGTGTCAAAAGGCGGATCTGCCTTTTGACTAGTGACTATGACATGACATAGCTCACATCGTAATATATTACTAAAAGGATAAAAGTACATAAAGTAGAAAGTTAAAAACTCAAGACCTCAATGTACAATTACAAAAAGCATGGTCCATTCACCAACTTGTATAAGTTGGCGAGTCTTTAGAGTTGCAACAAAAAGTTGGTCAGCTTTATGAAATGTACATTAGAGAAAGCATGTTATTCAAAGTCTTCGAAAGAAATTTGTCTTCACTTCATTGACATCAGAATACTTTGCCGTTGAAACTTTAGAAGACTTCACTTTTGGCTTCAGAAGATATTGGTCTTGGCTTCAAAATATTTTACACTTAGAATATTTCTAATGTAGGGTGTGAAACTTCCGAAGTAACTTATACTTTGTACTAAGTACATGCATGCAGCAAAGACTTAATATTTTTTGAGTGCATCAGCCTTTCAATAAGCTTTACAAACTCCCCCTAGGCTAATGCTACTAAAACAGATAAGTGTCTTCAGATTTTGACATTTCTTATCATGATCATGACCATTACTTTCTTCACCAACTGGTCCGGATCACTTAGACTCTCAAAGTACATTCTCATAAAGAGATCATGCAGAGGTAAGTTAAGCATGTCTTGCCAGAAGTAGACATTTTAACCATCTTGATCTCTTATGACATACCATCTGTCTGGATTAGCAGCAAAGGTCCAAGATAAGATGGGTCTTCCTGATGCAAGAGGTTCTACTTGAGTTGGAGTAGGTTGAGCAGCCTCTTCTTGCACATCATCAGGATGCTCTAACTCTAACTAAGGTCTGGAAGTGGATGCCTTTGATTTCTTCTTTGATACAGACTTGGTGACCATCCTTTTCTTCCTATTCAACTAAGTAGATAGTCCTTCAACACTAGATTGTTTTGTTTTTTCCTTCTTAGTTGGGTCCTCCTCCCTCACAGGTTCCGAAGAAGATGGAGTTAGGCCATGTTGTGGACTGGAAGATGAAGCTTTCTAAGGTTCAGCAGGAGGTCCAGGATGTGTATCTCAAAGTGTTCAACCTTAACCTCTACTTCTAGAGGGGCTTGACTTGGTGGGGAGTGTAAGTCGACAAGCTCTCCTCTCTTGATCTTCCGCTTGATCACCCTAATATGCTCATCGATGGTGGATAGAGACATTAGACCAATCTTCTTCAAGAGAATCCATATAGCTTCAAGAAGCTCATCATCATTTTCCTGTTAGTAGATTACTTTTGACTTTTTTGGATGATGGCCCTGGACTTTGCTACTTCTTTCCTTATCTTTCTCTTAGCAGTCTATTGTTCTTTGAGAACTTGTAGCTCAAGCTTCTTGAGGTATTTAAACTCAATATACTCATATGACAAAGGAAGAAGTACAATTGCCTGATAAAGACATGTGGCACTCAGGTAGTTGACAAATTTATTCTGTCAGCCTCCTTATCTACCTGAGGTTGTTCAGTTGTCACAACCTCTTTTGCAGAACTTTCTTGAACTAGGGAGAGGGTAGGAGCATGTTTGTACAGTCTTTTCTGCCTTCTTTTCTTCCTTGGTCTTGAGGAGCAACTCTGTATCCTCTGCCTCCTTCCTCTTCTTAGACAACTCTTTGTCTGCCAGTTTATTTAATTCCTCTAAGGGGAGAGAAATGATCTCGTCAATATCATAGTTCCTGTTCTCTAAATATTATATCTTGGTTGATCTTAACTCATCATCTTGAGTGTTTGGTTTGTGAGCAGCCCTGATAGCAGCTTCTGTAAATCCTTGGGACCCACCAGAACTTTCTCCCCTTAGCTTCCTCTTCTTCTCTCTCTCTCTTTCATCCTCCTCAATCTCTTCAAGAGTCATTATCATTTTCCCTTTGTCACCCACAGACCTTTATGACTCAGGGTAGAGAGCTTTGGCCTTTATTGTCTGATGTAGCCATCAGACTCTGGCCAGAGAGAGGCTGTGAGACACCTTAACCAGCAGGTGTTTCACTAAAGGAATAGGATGCTGAAGTTGTTGATTCTATTACAGTGCTCACAAGTTCCATCACCGGGCCTTCAGTCAATGTTTTCCCTTTGAAGCTAATCTTAGAGCCCACCTCAACATCCAGTTGACCAATGACATTGCTTGCTCGCATTTGTCTTCTTGCTTTGAAAACTTCAACAATCCTATCTTTTATCCTTGCAACCATTCTTTTAGCTTGCCTACGATGAGTTGGATTAGCAAATGGCATATTGACAAAATCAAGACCTTCATAATAGTTCAAGGTCTGAAAGTTTAAGATCTTTTGCTGGCCTTAAGTCTATGAAGTATGAGGGCTCTTCTCTCAGCATCATACCTCCACCCTAGTATGTAGTTTGAAGCTCTTTGGGGTGAAGATGACATTGCCCTTGGAATCCTCTCCTCAAATAATCTCTGAATGAGTGAGTCCACATTAATATAAACTTGAGGAGGATTCTGAGTATGGACAACTGCAAGTGAGGATGATGAGTCCTTAATGTCCATGAAGAACTCCTAGATTCTGTGATTGTTGAGACTTTCTCCTCATTTTTGGTAGCATCACCTATTTACATAGGTGAGCTAGGAGTTAGGTCTATTACATCCATAGGTTCTTGTGTTCCTGGATGAGCTCTCCTTAAAGGTCTCCTAGTTAGTTTCTCCTTGAGATAATAAATCTTAAGTTGCGGATCATTAACCCTGTTTTGTAAGATAGTCGCTTGAGATTCTAAGTGACTAAACTTAGAGACTAAGTAGGTTCATGTTTATGATAGTTTTTGCACCTTTAGTCTTGTGTTCTCCTCATTTTCATTAGAAGAACATGGGAGGATGAGAGAATTGGACCAAAGTCTTCTCACTCACCACCAGCATAATGTTTTTGGTTGTTGGATTTTCCCTACTCATTATGACTTCAGGTGAAGTTTCAATGAGCTAAGTTGACGTGGTTGAGGTCTTAAAGATGTAATCACTTTCAAAAGTGAGAGCCTCTTCCATATGGACCATCTAAATAGGGTAGGAAGATCCACCTCAGTGATAGGTGAATGATTTGGACTAGACAATGGAGAGGCAAGAGTACTCATCTCTGTTTGAGTAGGGGAGGAGTAGAGAAACCCATGGTATTCACTAAATCCCATGTCTTTATCATCATAGAATTCTAGGTTGGGTATTGGCTAATTGAGATCAAGAGGTTAGGGATGCTAACTGTCCCTTGAAGGTTGTTCACTAGAGTTTTGAGACTCTGAGTGAAGGCTTAAGGATATTTGGGTAATAATCTCATCAAGCTGAGCATGAGGAAGCTCAGCACTGATTCTTTGTAAGATGGGAGTGGTTTGCTCCTCTAGAGAAGTGGGAGCTACAGTGTTCACTTCATCATGTATGGGTGATGATATAGGGGTCTGCACAAGCTCAATAGCTTGAGTAGGGGTTCATTTGGATTTTATTTGGTAGGTGAGGAGTATTTGTGGCTATATTGGTGGTTGAGAAGTAGAAGGTGTGGGTTCAACACTAGCTTGTGTTGTTAGGCTGTCACCTTAAGCAATATGCTCTAACATTTTTAGGACAAGGGTTGTTTCTACCCCAGAGAAGCCAACAGTAGGCTTCTTCATTGTCTTAAAGATGTCAGGCTTTATCATTCCCAATTTAAGAATATTTCATGTTCCCCTTAACTATGAGCCCAGTTTACAATTGAGAATGTGTTGAACCTATCTAGGAAACATATAATACTCTAAGAAGTCTAAATTAGAAAGTAAATTTGTATACACAAATTATGAGTACCTAATTTAACCCATGGACCATTCCATGAACTATAAAGGAGAGATTTTCAGGAATCTGGTATCATCCCCCATGTTTGTTGGATAAGTTGTGGATGACTATATGAAGCAAGTACTTCCATTGGGGTGAGAACTTTCTTTTCTTGAAGGTCTTTAAAGAAATATCTTCTTCATAGCTTATCAGCTCAAAGGAATGATTTACAACTTCTTTGAGGAAGGAAAATTCACCTTCTACATTATCCAGCTAAAGGTGTATGTTGATGATGGCTAGAGTGATGAAGATTGTCCTCGTCTACACTATGACAGACAATGTCTTCTTCTTATCCATAATAACCTCTTAAAAGTCTTCCAAAATTCTAACATATGATCCTCATAGAGAGAAGGATCATTGGTAAAGGAGGTGAAGTAGTTGGACAGATCAAGAAAATAACAAACCTCTGAGAAACTAGAATATATCTCAAAGTCCAATACAACAACCTGATTGTGTTTGTCTGTTGAGTGGCATAATGAAATCAGGCTTGTTTCTATGGTTGAGGTTGGTCATTTTAGAAAGCTTAAAGGTGAAGGAAGATAAGAACAAAGTCGATTTTTAGGTGAATTTAGGTTAAAAAGTGTTTGCAGATGTAGAAGAGAGTGAATGAAGGGGAACCATTGGGTTAAAAAGTGAAGGAAGATAGAGAATTTTGCTTTGGAAGATATTTAGACTTAAAGATTTTTATTCTAAGAGAAATAAAGCTTCCGAGACTTAATTGCTTTCAGATGAAAATTGTTCATCAAAAACATATAAGTACTTATATTCATTTTTGCTTCGGAAGATATATGAAAAATCTCTTCCAAAAGCAAGATGAAATAAGTAGTTATTTGTTTTGGATGACATAATTTCTTCCAAAGGTGAAGAAGTATCTTCCGAAAGAAAATAATCAAAATTCTGAATAATCTAAGAGATAAAATTTTAAAAGATTTTTTTTCTAAAGTAAACAAGGGCTTATGAAGATGAAAAAATAGAAAACTTAGGACACACAGATATTAGAAATCATATAAATTAAGTTTAAATAAAATATGCTTACAGTTAATCATCCCAATAACTGATATAAGATATTTGAATCTCTGTTCATCAAAAGCTTTGGTAAACAGATCTGCATATTGTTCATTTGTGTTAACTTTGACCTGTTTGATTAATCCCTTTTCAAAGTTATCTCTAATTAAATGATACTTGATGTTGATGTGTTTTCTCCTTGAGTGTTGCGCATGTTTCTCTGTAATAGAGATAGCGCTATTATTATCTATGTGATGGGAGTCTATTTGTAGTTGAATCCATAGTCTAGCATCTGATTCTAAATCCAAAGCACTTGAGCACAACAACTAGTAGTGTCAGGACTGTGTACGTACAGAATACTAACAGATTCTGCGTGAGACCAGATCAAATAGTGCGGAATCCTATTTGATTGGCGATCCAAGTAGGAATCGATCAAGAACGAACTTTGAAGTTGGATTGGTAGTCTTGGACATTCTGGACGGCTAGGGTTTATGAATATTCGCAAGTGTTTCTGATTGTTTCGAATTGTTTTGAATTGTTATGTTTTTCCACGAATTAGGTGGTATTTATAGGTTTGTAGTTTTCATTCGTACGACTGAACCAATAGCATGGTTCAGTCGTGCGACTGAATCATACGCACGACTGAAAGTTCAGTCGTGCGACTAAGTCAAACTTATGTCTCAATCATACGATTGATCCAGTCTCCTGGTTCAGTCGTGCGACTGGTCCATAAGCATGATATATTCATGCGTATGGTCCATAAGTATGGTCCATTAGCATGAATACTCACCCGACTAGGTTGAACACATTTCTCAATCATTATTGACTAAGAACTATGTACAATAACTTCAAACCTATATAATAAGTTCATACA
>BJCM01211158.1:0-12431 GCA_018326385.1 Flaveria bidentis
AGGATGCAATGAACGGTCAAACACCTATTGACAGTCATTGATAAGCATAAATGATGTGTATAAAGCCAAACAGTGATGTGTGGTCGGGTCGGGTCGGTCGTGGGTGACACGCACAAGCAAACACACACGGTAGATCTTACGTAGATCCGAGTAGTAGAAACATTGCCATTGTCGATGGTTTAGTATAAAAGTGTCGTTGTTATTTAAGTAACACTTAGTAAATATTATGATTACAAGTCGATTGTTGATACTGGAAAATATTATGTTGATTGATTCGGAATACATTCATAAGTTTCATAGTGTTAATTTAAAGGCTGTCATTAGCAACGGCAATCGTGTCGATGTCACCTTAACATCACACGCCAAACACACGCCACATAATAAAGAAAAACACATGTAGCACACACAACAGGACCAGACGCACAGCTCAACACTCCATTCGTACGAATCAACCTTCAATCGTACGAATCAGCTTCATTGGCACGATTGAACCTTCATTCGTACGACTGGCATTCAGTCGTACCACACAACACCCAATCGCCCGACTCAACCTCCATACGCACGATTGAACCTTCATTCGCATGAATCAGCTTCATTCGTACGATTGAACATTCATTTGTGCGACTGGCCTTTCAGTCGTGTGACTCACGCACAATCGCACACAATCTCATCCGCATTGACTCAATCGCACGCACATTCACTCGCATGGAATCATTCGCACACACATTCAATCGCATGACTCACTCAGTCGCATGACTCACTCAGTCGCATGGCTCAGTCGCATGACAGACCCAGTCGCGCAGACAGAAGGGTCACGACTGCAGAAAGTACAGCGCGGCCTTCTGTTGCCCGTGCACGGGTCTTACACTCCAAGGACTTCCAGAATCAATATTCTAACATGTCTAAGAAAGAAGCACACTCAGAAACGCAACACACAAGCCCACACGACCTCATGTGCTCGGGTTGGACCCGAACACCCGAAACCCTAAAAACGCAGAAGTAAAACGAGCAAGGAAAGGATGACCAAGGTCGTCTACTTGCTAGAAACGTGTTATCTCAGCTGTAACCGAGCTTTGACGGTGAAGAAACGATGATTCGGGCGTTTCGGTGCAAAGAAATGGTGAAAATGTGCAGAAAATGATAATGAAGAAGATGAAGAAGAAGTGTTGTAAATGGTGGCTAGGGCTGGTAAGAGGCTTTTTATACCCAGCCCTAGTTTCACAAAATGTCATGTTTAGTCCCCGCACTTTGCCCCCGAGACCACAAATTTTGTTTCGGTTAAGAACGTCTTTCATTAAGCTTATTTTATTAATTATAAAATGTAGTTAATGGTATTTATAATTTAAAAATGGTTTTATTTGCAACATTAAGTTTATATAAAAAAATGATACGTTTAATGATAACGGGGGAAATTTTAGAAAACGTTTTAAGATGATGACAACGCAAGCTACGATAGCACAAGCATAAGGATAACCAAGCGCACAAGTATACTATCCACACAAATAGGTTATAAAAATGTGGAATGACCGACTAACAAAAAAGTTAACAGAACACGTCAATAGACGGACCTTCGGTGACAGTGGTCACACCAAAGGGGAGTTTGTAGATGCATGTTGTTCCTAGTTTATGAACTTTAATGTAAAAGTCTTTCATGTCTTACACATATGTAAAGAATTTATTCAATGAAAAATAATATGTGGTTGATGTTTATTGATGTTTATTTATTTCATATTATTAGTGTGTTGAGTATAAGTAATATGTATGAACTTATTATATAGGTTTGAAGTTATTGTACATTGTTCTTAGTCAATAATGATTGAGAAATGTGTTCAACCTAGTTGGATGAGTATTCATGCTAATGGACCATACTTATGGACGATACGCATGAATACATCATGCTTATGGACCAATCACACGACTGAACCAGGAGACTGGATCAATCGTATGATTGAGATATAAGATTGACTCAGTCGCACGACTGAAGCTTCAGTAGTGCGTATGAATCAATCACATGATTCAGTCGCACGACTGTACCATGCTAATGGTTTAGTCATACGAATGGAAACTACAAACCTATAAATACTACTTAATTCGTGGAAAAATATAACATTTCGAATACTTCATAATTTCACAAACCCTAGCCGTCCAGAACGTCCAAGAAAGCTAATCCAACTTCAAAGTCCATTCTTGATCGATTCCTACTCGTTCTTAACGTTTAGTTCACTCCTATATCGATCGGGTTCACGTTCTCACTAATTGGATCGCCAATCAAATAGGATTCCACACTATTTAATCTGGTTTCATGCATTATTAGTTAGTATTCTATACGTACATGATCCTGACATTAATGGTGAAGTTTTCAAACTGTTTCTTGAGGAGATCCTTCTTGTTCTCCTTGGCTTCAATAGAACCCTCATACATAAGCTTCAGTGCTTCCCATAGTTGCTTGGGAGTCTTGCACTTCTTGAAGCCTCTTTAGATGGATTTTGGAAGAGCAGTTTCAAGGGCTGTCAAAGCTTTTTGATCAATCTCTATTCTCTTCCTGTCTTCATCAGAGGAATCAACCACAACCTTTGGAATCATACCACCACCAGTAGTAGATGAGGTGCTTGGTATGTAGGTCCTTGAACAACTGAGTCCCACATCCTGGAGTCTTGAGACTTGATAAAGCCTTTCATTCTTTGACACCAAGTATCAAAGTCTTCAGGAGTGATTAGTGGAGACTTTCTCATAGTTCCAGTTTCATATTAGCCTTAGTGATAGCTGCCATTTGAGTTGTTAAGTGTTTTGTGTGTGTGAGGGATCTGAAGATGGTGAGATCTTATATCAAGAGCTTTTCAGGCTCTGATACCAATTGCAGGACTGTTAGAAGGGGTGGTGAACTTGTACAACACAATAACCCAATTGAGGAGAGTTCTTTAGAACACTTAATAGGTCAAATAGGGATCTGGTTAACTAAAGTAAGAGATGCTAAGAACACAAGTAACTAAGATATAGAACAGGATGGTAAAACAACACAAGTATTTGGTTTTCAAGAATGTGTTATATTGCTTCTCAATTTCTGTTACAAAGTGTTACAAATGCATAATGGAAAGTTACAAGTACTCGAGATATATATAATACATCCTATAGCAGGCCATACTTTGAAAGCCAGCTAGATAAATAAGACTAGACAACAAAATCAAATGTAGAGTCAAAAGGCAGATTGCCTTTTGACTTGTGACTATGACAAGCTATAGCTCACATCCTGTGAATCTAAGGCGCAATCAGGAATTATCAGCATTGGTTGAAATCAAGTCAACGTTTGCGGAATCAATGTTGGCTTGGTTTAATTGTTTGTATTAGATTTCAATATCAATAAAGATTCAAGAACACGGTGAAAGAAAACACAATTAATGAATGAAAAAATATCAAATTCAAATGTATTTCATTAAAACGTGTTAATGATTACAAATAAACAATGAACGAATGATATTGAATTTTGTGTTTGATGATGTGACGGCTGCTAGGTTTTGGTTGTGTGATTTGATGTGATGTTTTTCTGTTGTGGAACCATTGTATTACCGTTGTAGTCATCCTTGATTTGAAACCTAGAATCCATATTTATAGAAAATAATGTTCCTATTAAGGAAACATCAGATCTCTTGGGATTTGAAATTGATTCAGTTAAGGAATCATCGTATCTCTTGGTATTCGCATAACTCACTTGTTGAATTGACAACTTTTTGACTTGTAACACTTGTATTATATATATACAAAGGTTTGGATTCCGCAGGAATAGTGTCTTCCGTAGGTAATTGTTCTACCGCAGGAGACTAGTTGTTCAGCAGGAACTTGCTCTTCCGCAGGAGTCTTCACTTGGGTTTCTCACCTCACTCCAGTTGATTGTTCATCTGCAGATGATCTTCGGATGTTTGTTACTTGTAAGAAACATATCTATGGAAGAACAAAATGTTCATCCAATGATGTTTCTCACACTTGGTCAATTTTAAGAAATTCACCAATTATAATGTTTTGCCTGCAAACATATATAAATCAACACACATATATATGGGTTAACCTATACATTTAATTCATACACAATAATGAATTACAACTATTCATTACAAACATTAATTCAAGTACTAAGCCTATACAAAATGGATTAGACATACTGATCCTAAACTTAACAATACACCCCCTCAGGCTTAGATACTTGTAATTATCTCTTCAAAACTGAAAGCTCCTTTAATCTTGAAACCATTTTATTGTTGAAATATGATACTACATCCTTTTGATCATCGTATTTGTACTTGATCACCATTCTGCATATCCTTTTGAGTGTCTCAAAATGCAACCCCAATACATCTTCTTCTATGGCGAGGGTTACCATAACACATTGATTTTTAACAAATTCCAGCTCATCTTTTTCTGAGATTCTCAGTTCTGATATATCTTCAATGTTGGCTCCCTTCAATATCCCATTATTATACCTTTTCTCTTGTATGCTTTAGCATGCAGCTTATCCATAACTTGAATCACGTGGACATATAGACACAAGTCATTTTGAGCCCTTTCATCAGTTAGCTTTGGGAAGAATTTGTTATGAAAGTATGAAGTATAGCTTGGGTGAAGCAATTTGATCTCCACTAGGTCAAAAATTCGTATCTTATTAGCCTTCTTTCCTTCAGCATTCCTCAACAACACCAACTCTTTTGTTTTTTCAACATAACCCTATTCTATTATAGGAGATGTATATTGATTTCCCTTGAAGCTTTTGTTAGATGTTGCATTTCTATTGTTGTATCCCACCCTTTTTAACATTTCCTCATCAACAAGTGAAGAGGGCTTTGTTGTTCTTTTGATTCTTTGAATTCTCTTTCTATGTTCAACATCATCTCTCTTAGCTTCCTTGAGCACATCATCTATGAATTTTTTCTTTAACTTTTCCACCAACACAGAGAAATCTCTTCCCCTTGAGTGAATTGGATAGTTAGACATTATTAGACTTTGCAGATCCTTGATATCTCTCTCATGAAGGCTCAACAATGCTTATGTATCATGGAAGTACTAGATTCTTCCGGAGGTTCTTTTAATAATTGCATAATCTCAGTCTAGATCATATATCCAGGCCATAATCCTATTTTCTTCCAGAGAACTGGGAGTTGTGATGTGATCATACAACTCTATCAGAGTAGATTTTTGTTCAAGGATTTCTCTAACAATTGTGCCTAGAGGCCACACATTACCAGGAATCACTGCCCTTGGCTCTCTTATTAGCTTATCATTGCCTTTGTGTTGATCTTTGGATTCAACAGTTACAGGATCAGCTGAAAGTTTGCTTTGATGCTCATAGGATGGATTTGGAGCTTCAGTTCTGAATCTTACCCCTGTGTCAAGCTCAACCGCCATTACATGCTCCATCATCCTCCTAAGTTTGCCAACTTTTCTTCCCTTGAGCTCATGTGCCTTGTAGTTGTGACCTTGTAGCCAACATACCATATTGTACTTGTTGAGTTTTGTTGTGTCACAGTGGTCTAGATCTTTCTTGTTTTTCTAGATGGCTTGAAATGTTGTGAATGCTTCATAATCACAATTAGGAATCATAAATCTAGCCACCTCAAACTCCTTCAGCACATCTTTCATCTCACTCATGCTCATCCTTTCCACCATGTCATACGGAAAGCCATGATTTATTAGGGTCATATACATTGAGGATTCTAGCCTTTCTTCAAGTATGTCTTTATTGGTTAGTTGGTCATAAGCCTTTTCTTCTTTCTGATCTTTAGCAGATTCATCCTTTGTGAGCTCATTCCATTCATCATCACTCACTGTTTCAGTAGGAGGAATAGGCTTTAAGGATGAAGATTCAACATATTTTGATCTTTTGGGTGAATCTTGTATGTCAATCACTTCTTTCTTAACAAATCCCAAGTACTTCCTTTTTCTTCTGTATTGTATAATTTGCTTTGTGGTGTCAGAAGATTTTTTTGTTTGATTGGTTGCAGGAGCAGCATTTGATTCAAGCACACATATTTTCATTTTTAGCTAATCAAGCTCTTCTTCTTTGCTTTTCAACAAGGTTAATTGAGCAATAAGAGAGTTGGGTACTTAATTAATTTTCAGCATCAGCTTATCTTTTTCACCCCTCTCAAACTTTACCGATTCTTTGAGCTCAGATTCTTATTGAAGTAGAGCATCAATCACTTCATTATTGAATTGAGCATCTTCTCTTAATCTTTTGATTCTTGCTGCTTGCTGCATCAGCTGATCATCCTTTCCTTTGATTATCCCTTTCAGCTCTTGAATTCTTTGCTTTCTATAGTTAGACTTTACAACCAGCTTGTTGTACTCAGCCACCAGGTAGCTTTTGCTTAATGGGATGTCATTATCACTCAGATCATGTTCATTGTAAGCAATAACTTCCTCATATTTACTTTTTCTCTCTTTTCTTCTTATTTGCCAGCAATCTCATCTTTATGTTCTTCAGAATGGGCAGCCACACTTGCTGAACTTGAGCATTCATCTGTTGATTGATCATGCTCATCATGATACGGTTGTGCTTTGAGATTCATGTTGTGTAATAAAGGCTCTGTTTGATTGGAGGTAACTAGTTCTTCATAGTTGGAGAGTGACAATGGGATGGTGCTTGCTTGAGAAATCAACTCAATCTCACCAGAGTGGACAGAGTTTACAGACTGAGTATCTGAAATATGTTCAGTATGTACACTCTAAGATAATTGATGAGAAAGTGGAGAGATGGGCTGAGTGTTTTGAGTTGATATGGGAGATTGTTGAGAGTGAATAGAGTGAATGGGTGAAATAGGTTGAGTATTTTGACTTGTAGGAGAAGGGAGTTATGGATATTGTTGTTGATGTTGAATGGGAGAGAGATGTGGTGAGTAAGTGGTTTGAACAGTATTTGTTGGAGAATTCTCTTGTTTATCTTCCTACACCAGTTATTGGGGAATGGATGCATTAACATCAATCACATATGCAAACATGAGCATGTCTCGTCCTTCGTATCTTCCACTGATCTTGTTCAGGACAGACCTATCCAAATGTGCTTGTACCAATACATCTCCATCTCTTTCTATTCCAGGCAATTAACCATTGATTATCAGTTGTAGGCACCTTGGAACCATGAACATTTTGTCTTCTTTTTGCACTTTGATGTGGTCAAATAAACAATTGAAGATGTACTTTAAGTAGTTGTAAGTTCTTCCTTCAAAGATGCCAATGATCCCTGATGATATGTGCCTTGAGAATCTGTCAAGCCCAGACTTCCTATTGGATATGCACTTAAGATAAGTGTGGCATAGGAATTTGTATGGCTTGCATAATCTTCCTTTCTTTATCTCCCCCTTGGCAAAATCACCATCATACCCCATCAGTAAGAACACTTTCTCTATGTATTCATTCTCGAACACATCAGGGTAACCAACTTCTTGTTCTCCCAACTCCAAATTCCTCCTGATAGTCTGCTCAAACACTCTCAATCTTTGGTTCTTTACTTTTGCCACAATAACTTCTCCATCTTCTTCTATATGTGCTAAGTTCCAGAAGTCAGAGATGTGCGATCGATGAATCATGGGTTCTGCAGATAAGGCATAGAACAGCCTGGATCTTCTTAAATAGCAAATGATATCTTGACACCCTTCTGAAGCAGGGTCGTCCGATTTTAGGAACGCACACACATTGTGCTCTTTCGTGAATCGATTATCCATCTATTCATAAGAATAAAGATGATTTCGTTAGAAACACACTATTGATATGAGAATACGAAGAGTTATGAGATTAGACCAGAATCAAACGGTTCATTATAAAACATTACGACATGTTTTACCTTGAACACAGTGATCAGTAAACACAATTATGTGTTTGTTTGATGTTTTGATTCAAAAATTTTGAATGTTAGAGAAAGGGGGAAAAGTTTGTTGAGTGCGTGTTTTTCTAGGTCTAAAAAAGTGTTCTAAAAATGCGAATAATGAATTGAAGTCGAAGAACATCATTTATACTTTCTCAGACACATTAGTTGTATTTATTTAATTAAGTGGGACCCTCAACAATTTAACTTCTCTGCAGTTCTTAGTTCTTTCACAGATTATCTATGGATTCCATATATCATCTGCGGATGACTTAAGGACTTCTGCTGATTAAGTATAACTTAAATTTTCATAGGTTACCAAACTATGAATTTAAATTATATTTGATGAACTTTGCTCATCCGTAGTTTACCAATCTACGGATAAACATTTAAATTTTCCACACTGTAGCTTTTGTTGATGCTTAAGATGGCACTGTAGCTTCTGATGATGCTTAAGATGGCACTGTAGCTTTTGCTGATGCTTAAGATGGCATTGTGTAGAAAAAACTTATTTTGTTGTATGGTCCAAGTCCACTGCTTAGAACCATTTATTTCTTTTGGACCTTGTTTTTGGCTTTGTAAGCACAAGAAAGTTTAAATGATTTTAAAAACTTCATGTATCCAGGAGCTATGTTGGTGCTCAGATTCAAATTCCTTCAAATAGACAAATTTGTTGATTGATTAACTCTTATTCATGAATTCTACTCCCCCTAAATTTATGATTAATGATGACAGAATGCATTTATCATAAATTTCTAAGAAGAATATCATGAGTGTTACGTAACTGTATGATGATGCACAACCATTATACATATATGATGGGATCATACTATAATACTGAGCCTCTTCCTAATGAGCTTTTTTGTTGAATTGATACCTGAACATAGTTCTAATTGCAAGTATATTGTCCACTAAAATCCATACAAGAGCTAATGTATCAACTAGGCATGTTGTTTATCATGTTTTCATATTGATTCGGAAATAATTGTTATGGGTTTCATATTCAATTCACGAAGATTTTGTCCTCCCTTTGCAAGTCAAATCATCACTTTTTCATAATTAATAACTATGTACTTTAAGTTATAAGTTCTATCTTGAGATGCATTAGACATCTCATTAATGCATTGATGTAAAAGCTCTAGATTAATATACAATTGATCATATAGGATTCTTTTGAGAACTTAGATATGATCATCATCAGGTCACCGGGTCTTTACTCATGTAAAACAGAGGTGCCTTTAACCTAGATCTTTGCTTACACAAAACAGAGGGATGATGAGGATCATACAGCATGGTGATCATACACCTAGGTCTTTGTTTACACAAAACAGAGGGAGTATGATTGGCAAAGATAGATATTATAAAGTGTCGGTACATAGTGTGCTTAGATGAGTGATTTGATCACATCAGAATAAGACTCACTTTGTATCCTCAAAATTAACTTTCCCACAAACAATCACTTTGCATTAAGATTGGCATATACTAAGTGTAGTTTCCATTCAAAATGAACCTACCCACATATCAAGAAACTTGCTCAGATTTAATGATATTTAAGAATTCAGCAATAAACAAAGATATAGTATACTATCATATCCCATGCATATGACATGCTGAAGCAGCATTACACACAGTATTTTGTTTGTTCAAATTGATTAATCTAAGTTAATCATGCCCAGAGACTCAATTAGAAAATTAAATCTGACTGAATCAAAGGCTTTAGTGAATAAATCAGCAAGCTAATTAGTTGTATCCACTATGATTAAATTAATCAAACTCTTTTCTGAGCAATCTCTCAGAAATGATATCTTATCTCAATATGTTTTATTTTTCTATGTTGCACAGGATTAACAGTTATAAACATAGTAGCAGAATTGTCTATGTAAATTGAAGTTTGAAGGAAGTTGTAACCATAGTCAAGCAATTGGTTTTGCAACCAAAGGACTTGAGACCAACCAGCTGAAGCAGCTATGTACTCAGCCTCAGCTGTAGATACAGATACAATGGTTTATTTTTTGCACTGCCATGATACTAGTCTTGGTCCGATGAATTGACATCCACCAGTTATGGATTTTCTGTTGCTGTTGCATCCATCATAGTCACTGTCTAAATATGAGTAGAGTGTGAAATCACCATCTTTTGGATACCAAAGACCAAGTCCTGGTTTTCCTTTGAGATATCTGAAGATTCTTTTCACAGCATTCATTGTGATTCTTTTGGATCAGATTGGTACCTAGCACAAACACACACAGCAAACATAATGTCATGTCTACTACAGTTAAATACATAAGAGATCCTATCATTGATCTATATAATCTTTGATCAATAGATTTTCCTGAAGGATCAGCTACAATCTTTTCAATTTTTGAGGTTGGTGTTTTGCATGAAGATGTATCAGCAAGATTATACTTCTTCAAAATTTGATGTATGTATTTTTCTTGATTGATGAATATCCCATCTGCTTTTTGATGAACTTGAAGACCAAGAAAGAAAGTTAATTCTCCCATTGAGCTCATCTAAAATTCTGATTTCATCAATTCTTCAAAACATACACACAATCTCTTATTAGTTGATCCAAATATAATGTCATCAACACATATTTGAACAACCAAGAGATCTTGAGGTTCTTATTTGAGAAAGAGCGTCTAATCAATGGTTCCTCTTTTGTAGCCATGCTTGAGCAAGAAAGATGATAGTGTTTCATACCACTTTCTTGATGCTTGGTGAAGACCATACAAGGTTTTATCTAGCTTGTATACCCTATGTGGATAATGAGGATCTTCAAAACTAGGGGTTGTGACACATAAACTTCCTCATCAATTATCCCATATATAAATGCACACTTGACATCCATCTGATACACAGGGAACTTCTTATATGATGCATAAGCTAGGAACACTCTAATGGCTTCAATTCTTGCAACTGGTGCAAAAAAATCATCATCGTCTATTCCTTCTTCTTGTGTGTATCCTTCAGCAATCAACCTTGCTTTATTTCTTACAATAATCCCTCTATCATCTAGTTTGTTTTTGTATAGCCACCTTGTTCCAATAGGATGTTGGCCTTCAGGTAAATCAACTAGAGACCATATTTTTTGTTTTCTAAATTGTTGAAGCTTTTCTTGCATAGCTTCAATCTAGTTATTGTCCTTTAAAGCAGTAGTGATGTTTGGAGGAACCACTTGTGAAAGAAATTCTCTTTGTAAGATCTCTAGTGATGTTGTTGACTGGATGAGTCTTATGATTCTTGATGATGGAGTTGATTCAACTGGAATAGATGATTCCAGGTTAGGCATATCCATAGTTGCAGTCTGATCCAAACCAGGTTGAGAGTTTAGAAAGTAGTCAAATTCTTCAACATGTGGTGTTGAATGATCTTCAACACCATCAAGTCTGTCTTCTGCATGAGCTGTAGGGACTTCTCTAGAATCAGTTTGCTCTTCTGTAGGAGTTATAGGAACTTCTCCGGAATCATTTAGCTCATCTGAATGAGTTACAGGAACTTATCCGGATGATAAGTGAGGACTTGAAACATTTTCAATGTTTGTTGTATTCACTTGAGAGCATGGATCTGATGTAGGGACAACATTCACATCTCCGGATGCACAGTGTTCATCTCCACATGCAGTGTTAGCTTCTATTACTGAAGTGTTTCCACCTAAGGATGTGTGTATCCTTGGAGGATCAGCAGATAACGTTACTTCATTCATATGAGGAGGAACAAATGGATAACATACTTCATCAGATCCTGTAGTGTTCAAATAATCATAGTTAAATGATTCAGTAAGAGCATCTATATCAAAAAACCATGTTGAACCTATAACTGCTTTAGTAAATACAGATTCATCAAAGGATACATTAGGAGTTTCTTCCACAATGTTATGTTGTGGAATATAGATCCTATAAGATTTAGACATTGAAGAATATCCAACAAAGAAACCATCATATGCTTTTTTTCTGAAATTTTTCCCAATGACTCTTTTATGTTAAAACTGATACATGACATCCAAAAACTCTAAGATATCCTATGTATGGTTTTCTTTTAAATAAGAGCTCATAAGGAGTTTTGTTGTGTTCTTTGACAATTAATGTTCTGTTTTGAACATTGCATGCTGTTAGGACCAACGGCGTACGGAGTACTAACAGATTCAACGTGAAACCAGATCAAATAGTGTGGAATCCTATTTGATTGGCGATCCAATCAGGGAAAACGTTAATCCGATGAATCCTAACGATTTGAATACGTTAAGAATAGACTTGGAATGATCAGAAACGTTCTATGAACTTGGAAGAGACGAACTGGACGAACTTGGACGGCTAGGGTTATGAATTCTCGAAAACTCTCGTTTTTCCATGAATGAAGTGGTATTTATAGGTTACAGTCTTCATTCGTACGACTGAGCCAAGCGACTGGCTCAGTCGTGCGACTGAGTCATACGATTGATTCATTCGTACGACTGAGTCAGTCTTATGACACAGTAGTGCGATTGACTCAATCACCAGGTTCAGTCGTGCGATTGGCCCATTCGCATGGTCCAGTCGTGCGACTGAATCAGATTACTTAGTTAAACACATTCTTGAACCTTTAA
>BJCM01211172.1:0-10985 GCA_018326385.1 Flaveria bidentis
CCAGAACTTGTTACTTCTAGAAAATGAGATTGGGAATCACAATAAGCCACCTAAGCTTATCACGTTAGATGATTACTCACAATGGAAGCAAGGGTTTGAAATTTACCTAAATGGTTTTGATCCCAATTTGTGGGAATCAATCGAGACTGGTTATAGTATGCCGGTTGGTGGAGATGGCGTCAAACTTACTCTAGGCGGCATGACTGATAGCCAGAAGGTAAAGTATAATGCTGAGAAGAAGGTATATGCCTTGTTAACTCAGTCGATACCCAAGGATATATTCCACCAATTTTCTAAGAATAAACAGGCAAATAAATTATGGGAGGCTCTGGAAAGCGATACGATGGGAATGCATCGTTAAAAGCTTTAAAGGCTAAGTCTTTGAAGAAGGAGTTCGATAACTTCTCATCGATGGGTAAGGAGAGCTTGGATGATGTCATAGACCGATTCTACCATTTAATGAGTGAGTTGCACACTCATGGGGTCACAACATCAATGGAAAATAAGGTATCAAGCTTTGCCGATGGTCTGCCAGAGAAGTGGGACTCATTTGTGTCTAATTTGAGATAGAACAACTTATTGGCTAAATTAGACATAAACGACTTCATCCTAAAACTAAGGGAGGAGGAACTAAGGATGAAGTACATGTCTCAGAAAGAATCTTACAATCAGTACCCGTCTCTGTATAATTCAACTTCCACCTCTAAAAGCTTAGGAACACCACTCCAAACCGCATTTGTGTCAAGTTCAGCGGCTCCTCCACAAGCGTCTACTTCAGGATCTGAAACGTTAGGGTCATCTAGCACCTAATATATAGTACCTGAATCAAATGCTACGAAGTTGAAGACCGAGAATCTCGAGAATATCACTGTGGAGGTTGTAAAGGAGCATATGGACCTCTTACCTGCGGTTGTTCATTCTTATGATGGTCTTGTTGCTAGAAAGATCGGAAATTGCCACCTGGCTGATGAGGATTATGAGCAGGTGGATGAGAATGAATTGGAAACAATGGACATCATGTGGGTGTTAGCAAGTGCTATTAGAAGAGCCAAGAAGTTTGTGAAGAAGACCGGACAGAACTTGGTAGCTACAAAGGATACAACCTTTGGTTTCGACAAAACCAAAGTTACCTGTTTCAACTGTGGAGAAAAGGGGCACTTCAAATGTGAGTGTGTGAAGCCCAAGAAGACAGGTAACGGTAATCCTTTCTCATCATTCAACCATAAAGACAAACCCACAAGTGAAGTTGCATCATCAAACAAAGATCCTAAGGCTTTGACTGCACAAGATGACGAAGGTCAAGATTGGACCTTTCGTTTTGTATCCACGTGTGAGTCCAACATCGCAAATGTTGAAGTTTTGGATGATGACACTGCGAGCAAAGGTGATATAGCAGTTGAACTAGTAATGTCAGATCATGAAGATACTGCTACTGTGGTCACCCACCTGAATGAAGAAGGTCCCAGCACAACATGTTCAAAATCACCAGCACCCGAACAGTCAAACTTTGCGATGATGGCTGATTCAACCGAACCTTCTCAGGTAAGTTCCACAGACCAACTTTTTGATAATCATTCTTTTTTTAAATGTAATAAATTTAGGGATAGCATAGATTCAAAATTTGCTAGGTTATTAGATCACAATGATAGCTTAGTAAATGACTTGCAACTGTGCATAGAGGCTAACCGAATTTTAAAACAAAATGAGTACAATTATAAAGAAAAAATAGAGCTTATAAATAAACAACTAAGGGAAACCGAAGTTGTTGCTTTTAACCAGGCAAATGACATAAAGTTCTATTTAAACTCCCTAGAAGAAACTAAGAAGCAAAAAGCAGTTTTAGAAGTCGAAGTTAACTCATTAAAACAAAAACTGCACAGTTGGACAAGTTCTTCTCATATAGTACAACACTTAGAAAGAGAACGAAATAATGGAGAGGGGTTAGGATACAAAGTGGTTCCACCACCATATGAGACAGTTTTAAACGCTAAATGTAGATCAGTAAATAACAACCCTGTCAAGGATCATGTGGTGTCCACTCCTCTTGTTAGTGATCCAGATTCCACGAGTAAATCGGAGGAATCTGCCCCTAAATAGAAGGAGACCACTTTAATGTCTAAATGTAAAATGCCTATCGGTAATTTGGATGAGCGATTTGAGAAGGTTAAGGTAAAGTCAGGTTCAACCACATCTAATACTGAACCCAAAAAGACCAAACAAGTTAACCAAACACGTGCTTCATGTCTAAGTCCAAATAAACAAAAGGGTAAAGATATTAAAACTTCAAACAATAAATTTTGTTAAAGAAGATAAAACATCAAAACAAGAAGTGACAAAACCAAAACAGACTAAAGTCACACCTGTGTCATACACATCCCCACAGAAACAGTTCCGCCAACGTATAGAAAGTAGATCATGTTACAACTGTGGAAAGTATGGACACATCGCTTCTTATTGTCCTTACTATCAGACACCAAGGAAGAAAGTTGAACTTCATGACACTAAACCAAGTTCTTCAAAATGGAGCTCTATTACTCCACCAAAAAGGATTAGTGAACATAAAGTTCAAATTGTAAGCCATTCGTCTGTTTATCACAAACAGGCCTTACACAAAACTGGTTTATGGAAAGAAAAGTCAAATACGGTGTCTGATAATGAGAACAAGAAGAAAATAGACCTGCCCTCACCCTCTAATGGATAGTGGGTAGAATTTATGATATGTGATGCCTTTGGGTCACCCAAGCCAATTAAGGCTTAGGTACCTAACCTAAACTAATCATTTCCTTAAAATGTGCAGGGTTTTCGCTATAGTGCATCTACATAAACTTGGATTGTTGATAGTAGAGCATCAAGGCACATGACTAGGAACTTGTCACTCCTTTCAAACGTCAAACAAATTAAAGGAGGACACGTTTCGTTTGTTGGAAATAAAAGAGGCTACATCACCGCTCAAAGGGAAGTGGGAAACCAGAAAGTGAAGTTTGATAAGGTAAACTATGTCCAACAACTTCAAAATAACTTACTTTCTGTATCCTAAATATGTGACAAAGGCTTTAAGGTAGTCTTTGACAACAAGAAGTGCTATGTGTTGAAGAAGGATTATGTAAACCTGGAGGACCAAGTCTTGATGTCAGCTTCAAGATATAATGATTTATATGTCTTGGATCTATCAAAGGCCTCCACAACTGATCATCAAGTACAATGCTTCTTTTCAAAGGCAACATAGATAGACTCCATCTCCTGGCATAGGAGAATGGGACACATAAATCCCCGGAAGATGAATCACTTGATCTAAAATGATCTAGTGCGTGGAGTAAACGTTAAGAACTTCCAACTACCGGATTTCTATGTCTCTTGTAAGAAAGGAAAATAGACCAAGAAGGCTCATAAAGCTAAGAAAGTAAATTCCATTGAGTTGCCTCTTGAGCTTCTTCACATGGATCCGTTTGGTCTAGTCAGTACGAGGAGCATTGCTGACGACTTGTAATGCTATGTAGTTACGGATGGTTACTCAAGATTCTCTTAGGTGATGTTTCTGAAATCCAAATCAGAGACATTTGAATCATTCAAAGAGCTTGTAACTACATTGGAGTCACTCAACAAGCTGAAGGTAAGACAAGTTCGATCAGACAACGGTACCGAGTTCAAGAATCAATGGATGGAGGCATTTTGCAAAGAAAAGGGAATTGTACACCAGTTCACCTCTACCTACACTCCTCAAATAAATAGATTTACTGAGAGAAAGAATCTCAACCTAATAGAGACAGCCCGGACGATGATAGCAGACTCGAAACTGCCTATTCAATTTTGGAATGAGGCAATGGCCAATGCATGTTACACCCTAAATCGAGTCCTCATGGTCAAGCATCATGGTAAAATGTGTTACGTTACTGCAACGATGTAAACCTAATCTAGAGTACCTCGAATCGTTTAGAGCACCATGTACTCTTCTGAAGAAAACTCAGTCAGGGAAGTTCAGTGAGAAGACTGATGAAGGAATTTTTCTAGGATACAACATACCGAATAAGAGAGTTTACAACAACTCAACGGGTCAAGTCAAAGTGTGGTGCAATGTTGATGTTTAGAGATACACCAACCCCTTGCTGGCAAAGGACCCGCATTCTTCTTCGACTTTGATGGATTCTTTAAGTCCTTCAACATACTTATTTTCCCTCCTGAAGATGAATTAGCAACCAAAATGATGTATGATGTCTTAAACACACCGTCACAAGACTCAACAACATTAGGTTCACAAGGTGAGTCTTTCAGTCATTCAGGGGGAGCACTGGAAGTAAGTGACTCTTCCTCTGATGATGAAGACATGGAGAATGATTAGGTGGATCAGGCGGAACAGGTTCCTTCTACTGCAAGTACACAAGCATCTGATATTGATGCCTCTAACACTTCGGAACCTCACACCTCCACTGCCTCAGATACCGAACCTGTTGTTAACAATCTGGATAATAAGGTAGTGGTTTCTACCACTCTTGGATCATGCTTACATGTTTATCATCCTCCAGAAAATGTCATTGGAGATGTAAGATCAGGAGTTTAGACAAGAAATCACCTATACTCAGCTGATTATGCCTCAGTGATGGAAAAAGGGTATCTTCACGATGGTGCATATCGATGTTTTGTGTCTCAATTTGAGCCAAAATATGTCAATGAAGCCCTAATGATGAGGCATGGGTGAGTGCCATGCAAGAAAAACTTCTTCAGTTCAAGAAGTTAGGTGTATGGACACTAGTGGATAGACCTAAAGGTGCTAAGGTCATTAGCACAAAATGGGTCTTGAAATGCAAGAAAGACGACCAAGGAGTCATTATGAGAAACAAGGCTCGACTTGTAGTTCAAGGATTTTGACAAGTCAAAGGGATTAATTACAATGAAGTCTTTGCACCAGTGGCAAGAATGGAAGCAATCGATATCTTCCTAGCCTATGCATCTTACATGAAGATCAAAGTCTATCAACTAGATGTAAAGAGTGCATTTCTTCATGGTGAAATCCGGGAGATAGTGTATGTCAATCAACCCGAAGGATTTTAGGATCCTTATCATTGGGACTGAGTTTACAAACTAGACAAGGCTCTCTACGGGCTCCATCAAGCCCCAAGAGCATGGTATGATAAACTATTGACTCATCGTGTAAAACACGGATTTCGCATAGGAGTGATTGACTGTACACTGTTCATCAAAGAAAAGGATGGTGACTTACTGCTTGTTCAAATTTATGTTGATGACATAATCTTCGGTTCCAAAAACAAAGAACTATGTAAAGAATTTGAAGCAGTAATGAAAGCTGAGTTTGAGATGAGTGTCATAGGAGAGATGAAGCTTTTTCTCGGGTAAAGGTGGATCAGATACCAAAAGGAATATTTCTACATCAGACCAAGTATGTAGGTGATATTCTAAGTTGGTTCGATATGGAGAATGCTTCCGCAGCTGGGACTCCACTTGCTACAAACCATGACGTAGCACCCAACGAAAATGGTGATCAACTGGATGCCACTATGTACCGAAGAATGATCGGATCTCTCATGTACCTCACCGCCTCACGACCGGATATCATGTACACTATGTTTCTACGCTCCATATTAGGTGAAATCAAAGGTCAACCATCTCATCAGAGTTAAAAGGATATTTCGTTATCTGAAGGGTACTCCAACACTCGGGTTGTGGTATCCTTATGATGATGATTTCGAGCTTACAACGTATAGTGACTCGGATTACGGCGGTTACAAAATGAACTACAAGTCAACATCAGTGGGATGTCAATTCCTTGGAAGAAGATTAGTCACCTGGCAGTGTAAGAAGCAAACATCAATTGTTCTGTCAACCTGTGAAGCTGAATACGTTGCTGCAGCAAGCTGCTGTTCACAAGTCATCTAGATTCAACAACAAATGCGGGACTACAGTTTGAAATTCTCAAACACTCCTATATTTGTTGATAATTCTGCTGCTATAGCCGTAATAAAAAATCCGGTCCAACATCCTAAGACCAAACACATCGGTATTAAATATCACTTTATACGTGATTGTTTTGAAAAGAATTTAATCGATGTTGTTAAAAGTAATACAGATTTTCAACGCGCTGACCTCTACACAAAAGCATTTGATAAACCACGTTTTCTATATCTGTTAGAGGTCAACGGCATTAAAAAAAGTGAAGCGATTTCCGACGATGACAGTACTTAGTCCGACAAGTAGACTTCATTTTTATTTTTATTTTTATTTTATTTTCTTTTATTGTGTTTTATTTCTTCGCCTATTAAAATTCTAAATGAAAAAACATTCTCAGTTTTAGAAATTTAGAATTTTAGGGGGAGAATAGGTTAACTTAGTATTGAATTAGGTGCTTTAATTTCAGTACTAAAAAAACGAGGGAAGAGGACAGTCTAGCTAATAGAAATGAGATCGTATCTGTGATACTGACTCAACGCCTATGGAAAATGATAGTACATAGGAACAAAGAGTTTGGGACTTTAAAAGAATGAAAGTATTTAAGATGCAAAATTCAAAGTATAAGTCTAAGAAGTCTAAGCAACATATAAGGAAAAATGATAGTAAAACTAGCTACTACTAAGGTAACACGGAGAAAGTAGACCTAGAGGTTGCTAGACTATTAGATGATGTGTCGGTAGATTCAACAAAATAGATAAATAGACTTCGTTGGTGATTTCAAGTTCAAACTAAGTTGTTCAACAAGCTGTGGGTTATCATCTTATCCCTGGTTAACACAATTAACGAAGTTCCAATAAGGGGTGACGAGCAAAATAAACGCCACAAATATGTGCGGATGACCATAAAAATGAGCAAAGCACATGAAAACTGCAAAATGCAATCAAGCTAATAACCTATGTTGTTGGTGCAATCTATGCAAAAAGAAAGTAATTGCTCAAACAAGAAGATAGGTTGTTTGCCTCTCTGTTGTGCGGTGGCACTAACCTAAGGATAAGCATAACCTAAATATTCTAGAATTCATTGTTGTTTGCGTCTCTCTACTATGCGGTGGCACTGACCTGAGGCTTAGCATCTCTTTGAAAGCTCTAGAATAGTTTCTTCTTGAATACTACCCGTAGACCGCTCAAAAATCTCCTAAGGAACGTTGATTACCATATAACCGTGGGATCCACAAATGCTTGATGAAATAATTAAACCTTAAATCATCACCAATGTGTGTCAAAATCTGTGTATGGATATAAGTGGACAAGTATACCGACAATCATCGTGGATGCAATTCTTGAAAGTCCAAAGTAGTGTGGGTATCTTATAGTACTAGTATGATTTCCTAAACTTGCTAATGACTCTGGATGAAAACAAGAATTTAGCATTAAGAGGTTTTGGTAACATGTCCCGAATGATTTGATATACTTGTATGATTCCATAATGAATCGTTCCAGTTATGGTCAAAATAACTTGAGGTTGTACTGTTCGAGAAATAAATATGTTAGATATCTATCTTAGGATTTCCACCTCACACAAAATTACAAAATTATGTTTTAGTTTTGTCTTTTATTTCTAGTTGTTTAATTTAGTTAATTTCAGTAAGTTAGTAGGTAAATGTCAGACTCCGTATCGAAAGTCAATCTGGGAATCACTCACTAAAAGGGTCACGTCTGAGGTGACAAACTGTTTTTGTTATTAAACGGATCATGTCTGAGATGATCAATGGTCAAAATGTCTTATCTATAAGTAAAAGAGTTAAGTGTATGAATGGTCAAAAGGTCAAACTCATAAGTATGAGCCATTCGCACGACTCGATCAGGAGTATGGACCAGTCGTATGATTGGACTTTACGTATGAGCCCAATCGCATGGTTAACCCACACGTATGGACTAGACGTGTGATTGGACCATAAGCATGAGTAAACTCACACGATTAGATCACAAGATTGAACCAATCGCATGAATAGAGATGACCGAATGAGACAGTCGCATGACTGAAGGTGACTGACTGTGCCAGTCGCACGACTGACCCTCAGTCGCACGAATCAAGAGTGCGACTAGGCTCAGTTGCACGACTGGAAGAAACCCTAGTATAAATAGAGGGGGAGTCGGTCGCAGACGCCCATTCACCCCAATCACTCACTTTATTGCACGAAGTACCGTTACGCTGCCCGATTTTCTTTTGACTATTCTAGACTACTGATTGTTGTGATCTAATGATTTCTCATGTTTATCCCGGTAGTGCGTGACGCTACTCACTCCAAAATTCAATCAATTCGTGCCCTAATGATTGAATTTAAGCCCTAAACTTAACCGAGACTTAGTTTTCCTAAGAAACCTATAAAACTAAGTATATTGTTCAAATAAAGGTTATTAGATGTTATGTCGGTCATTTGCAGGACTAATGAGCCAAAGCACAACGTCTAACATTAAGTTTTGCTCAAAATTTGAATTTGAATGAAAAAAACAGTCTGTCATGCGAATGGACACCCTGATGAACTTCAATCACACGACTGAGCTGGGCGAATGGCTTAATCGCACGACTGAACCATGCATATGAGTTCAGTCGCACGACTGGTGTAAACGCATGGGATAGCATACAACTAAGCCTAGTCGTATGCTCAGTCGTACGTATGAGCTCATTCGCATGACTAGATTTCAGTCGTGCAGTTCATTCGCACGACAGAACAGAAGATTTCAAGTCCAATGAATCAAATTGTTACTCATTGACACACACTAATGTTTATTTACATTGTGTAACCGATGGCGAGTCATTGGACTATGAGCACAAAGCATAACATTTGTGCTCATCTGGATCTGACCTCCCGGAACGCGGCTAATTTCTCGGGTATTATTACATTCTTAAGGAGATCGAGGATCTTCCATGCTATATCGACTCTATGCACTTCGTACCATTTAGTTCAGCAGGCTTTCTGGCAAAGCATTGTTGTCAACAGATCCTCAGATCCCCACTGTATCGGGAGCTCCATCTTTGGTCAGGCTATAGAGATTACTGAGGATGATCTCAGGACAGTCTTGGAGTTTGGGGATGATGCTGACTGCCCTACATGACTACACCCGTTGTCTGTATGATGTTGTTTTCTGTGGGCCAAGTACTCGGGGGATATCAACGCAGGTGTGCTCAACAAGAGCAACCTGTGCCCCCAATTAAAGTACTTAGCCCATGTGCTGCTTAAGTGCATTGCCTCAAGGAAGGGAGGCTTCGATGAGCTGTCGGATCAGATTCAAAATGCCTATGTGGCGTTGGTGTTGAACCATCCGTTCAGCTTCTTGAGGATGATCTTCACCTACCTGGTGGAGAACATCGAGGCAAAAGGCAAGGAGGGCTTTTGCATGTACCCTCGCTTTATGCAGATGATTATTGAACAGAAGCTCCCTTTGCTGCCAAAGGAGAAGGAGGATGTCATGGTGCTTGAGGTGATGGATGATACCACCTTAGGCAGGATGAAGGTGTACAGGGGGAAGCAGGTGAAACCCCCTATCAGGCGACTGTTTGGGCATCTGGCCCGTGAGGATTATGTGGCGCCAACTCGAAGGAAGTGGCGCCACGATGACAGTGACTCAAACACTGAGCAGATTGTGCTCCCCGCTGATGATTCTAATGATGATAATAGCGGTGATGGTGGAGATGTTGGCCCCACCCAATCTAGGGCCACTACTACTGATGTGACATCTCCATCATCCACCCGAGGAGGAGCAGAGCCTGCGGGATTCCATCAGGACTTCCGACCTGATGAGGAGTAGGAGGAGGATGAGGAGCCATTGACTCGAACGGTGGGTAGCAAGGTGGTTGCCACCGAGCGAGGGATTCGGGCGGTTAGTGGACGATTGGGCGAGTCTGGGGAGACTACGACTGATTCTACCTACACCCCAGGCCAGCCCAACATCCTAGGGGGAGCATCCTCCTTGAATGGTTCAAAGGCTCTAAAGATGAGCCTCTCAAGATCAGAGAGGGAGATGATGATGGTGGTGATGACGATGATGATGAGGATGAGGATGATGAGGATGATGATGTGGATGAGACCGAAGAAGGAGGTGATGATGGTGCAGGAGAGGAAGAGAGAGAAGATGGTGAGGAAGGAAATAATGCGGCTGCATCGGTTAACACATAAGCCAGAGAAAAGCGCTCCAAGAAGGCGCAAGATCAGGGAGCCTCGTCCTCAGCCCCGCCTGTAGAAGAGCCCATGATTTAGGATAAAAGTAATGTTTAGATGTTTACGTATTTTTAAATCTTGTGTAATTGAATCATGTATTAACCTTATGTACTTAATGTTTATATATATTTGATATTTAACTTTCTTGATTATTGACAAATGATTATGTGTTAACTGTTTAAATCAAGCAGATCAACCATCTCAGCAAGACGAGTATGATGTTGCTCCCCTACAGCAAATCAAGTCTCAATTCACTATGATACTTGATTTGCAAGGGATTGTCAGGAGGTCTGTGAGTTATACTCCCGAAGAAGGAAAAATCATTCATGACCTTACTGATGAGCAACTTGCGGAGATGTTCCTGCTAAATCCTGGTGAAATTGTTAAGGATGCCCTTACCGTTGAAGTGGCTAGTGACGATGAGCTTAATGATGTGGATGAAATCGAGATTGAAGACGTCACATCCCAGCATTATCAAGAATATACTGATCGAGAGGGAAATGTGGTTCCTAACTTTGGGGATACTCTTAACAGTGGTACATATGACAAACTGGATACGACGGAGAAGGAGGCAGAGAAGTCAAAAGGCCAAGCCCAAGCCTCGGACACCAATGTTGAAATAAAGAAGGCTGAATGGGCGGCTTGTTTTGCAGAGATCCGAGCCCAATGCACTGCTCCAAAGCTGAGTGCCTACACCAAGCTCTACAAAGTGAAGAAGCATCTAAAGGTGTCAGGAAAGATTATAGCGTGGGCATATTTTGAGGATCTAAATGTCTATGCGGTCAAGAGAGAAAAGGGCATAGAGTACTTTAGATTTCCACACGATCTAAAGACTCTTCTCGGTTTTGAGCTCAACCAGCTGGCA